>SJYC01120128.1:0-13473 GCA_006408675.1 Madoqua kirkii
ACAGAGGATGAGATGGCTGGATGGCATCACGGACTCAATGGACGTGACTTTGAGTGAACTCCGGGAATTGGTGATGGACAGGGAGGCCTGGCGTGCTGCAACTCATGGGGTCACAAAGAGTCGGACACGACTGAGTTTAAAGTCCAGGGTGGCAGCTGGCTTCATCAGTGGCTGTTTCCAGGGGTCAGATGATCAGGTCCCTGGCTCTCCACTTCTAGGAAGGATCTTTCCACAAGGCAATCAAGATGGTGATCATGGTAAATGGTACAAGTTGTAAAGAGCTCATTTTCCCTATTCCCTCTGGCAGAGACAGACCAGGTTTGCTCAATTCCATTTCTCATTCAATCACTGTGACCACGTGGGTAGGAGCAGTAAGTGATCAGACCTTCATCAAATGCTACATCTACATCTGGGAAGAAAAGAGCCTGTCACCACACCACATCTCACACTCCTAGGATGACCAATGCTTCCTGTTTACCCAGGACTATAAAGTTTCCTACGCATAGAACTTTAAGTGCTGAAACTGAGGGTACTGCCTAGGGTAAACCAAGGCAGTTGGTCTGTTTCTTCCATTACCCAAAGGAAAATTGGTTGCAACTCAAGGGTGGATGGGAAAGGGTGCTAGGCAGAAAAAATACATAGCTGCTTACCACTGTGCATCACAGGATTGAATTGCTTTGGTTTATTGGCAGAACTCATTTTTGACCATTCCTGCTCCCCAGGCTTCCCAGGAGGTCTAGTGGTTAAGACTCTTTCCTTCCACAGAAGGGGATGTGGATTCAGTCCCTGGTTGGGGACTGCATGCCCTGAGTCTCAACCAAAAAAAAAAAGCAGGGTGAAGCGGGGATTGGTCATTCCTGTTCCCTTATTCTCTCAGGATACTTGTCAAAAGACTTTTTCAGTGACTGGAAAAGCTTACTGATGATTCTTAGTTAACTGCCAATATTTGAAATCTAATATAAATGAACCAAAATTCTCAAACAACCCATAGTTCCACCATGAGCTCTCCTCTCATGTTGTTTAGTCGCTCAGTCATGTCCAACACTTTTGCGGCCCCACAGACTGCAGCCTGCCAGGCTCCTCTGTCCATGGGATTTCCCAGGCAAGAATACTGGAGTGGGTTGCCATTTCCTTCTCCAGGGGATCTTCCTGGATCAGGGATAGAACCCATGACTCCTGCATTGACACGCAGATTTTTTACCGCCGAGCCACCAGGGAAGCCTGAACTCTCCTCTAACTCAGACTTTATTTTCTCTCCAGTAGTCTTGTCACATACAGTGAAAATATTAGCTTTACTTTGTAATTGTCATCTGAGAGTTTAGCTTTTAAAATGCAAGTGATTCAACTTTGTGATTGATAAGATGGTTTTATAAAGAATTCATCATTTAATTCAAATTTTACTCTTTGTCATAACATTTACTTTCTCTTTTAATAAATAAAGAAAAATAACAATTCAATATTAAGTTAGAAATCTGTGACCAGCTGCTCTTTCTAACTAACTCAGTATGTATCTTCATAGTAAAGCAAGTTCTCAAAATCAACATATTAAATATAACTTATACTCAAAAGAAGAAATGATCAAACCACTAATTTCTTTTAAGAGCAATGTTTACTTCTTTACTAGCCCTCTAAAAAAACTACAAAAACAGGTTATTTGCAAAATGTGATCTTGAAGCAGGGCCTTGATATGAATTACCACTTCTGGAGTTCTGTCCATAATATGTTTCATCTCTGCCTATTCCCATATTTTTAATTCCAGAAAATGCTGTGTGCTAAAATCCCTTACTGTTTGGTTGAAAATATTTTCATCAGTTTACCAACATTCATCTTCACAGACATCACCATTATAAATATAATAAAAATTTCCTAGTCAACCGTGCATTCATCCAACTATATGAAAGAGAACTGGATTACATATGACTTTTTAAAAAGTCACTCAAGTGTGTTTATTAACTGTGCTATTTTTATAAGAACATATTTTTCAGATTGGCAACCTCTTTTTTGACCTAAACAGATTTGGAAATATCTATTCTGGGATATAGTGAAGGACAGGGAAGTCTGGTGTGCTGCAGTCCACAGGGTCGCAAAGATTTGGACAAGACTTAGTGACTAACCACCACCACCAACAACAAATCACATAGCTTGTTGCCAATTTTTCTTTTTCTCTTTTGGCCAAGCAGCATATGGGATCTTAGTTCCCTGACCAGGCACTGAGTCTGCACACACTGCACCAGAAGCAGAGAGTCTTAGCCACTGGGTCCCCAGGGAAGTTCCCATATTTTACAAATAAATGTCAATTTCCACGGTAATTAAAAAAAAAGTCTTGAAGCTTTATGAAATTTTTAATTGATCTGTGAATTTTATTGTAATACTGTAGTCAGGACTTCTCTGATTGATAAGATGGTTTTATAAAGAATTCATCATTTAATTCAAATTTTACTCTTTGTCATAACATTTACTTTCTCTTTTTAATAAATAAAGAAAAATAACAATTCAATATTAAGTTAGAAATCTGTGACCAGCTGCTCTTTCTAACTAACTCAGTATGTATCTTCATAGTAAAGCAAGTTCTCAAAATCAACATATTAAATATAACTTATACTCAAAAGAAGAAATGATCAAACCACTAATTTCTTTTAAGAGCAATGTTTACTTCTTTACTAGCCCTCTAAAAAAACTACAAAAACAGGTTATTTGCAAAATGTGATCTTGAAGCAGGGCCTTGATATGAATTACCACTTCTGGAGTTCTGTCCATAATATGTTTCATCTCTGCCTATTCCCATATTTTTAATTCCAGAAAATGCTGTGTGCTAAAATCCCTTACTGTTTGGTTGAAAATATTTTCATCAGTTTACCAACATTCATCTTCACAGACATCACCATTATAAATATAATAAAAATTTCCTAGTCAACCGTGCATTCATCCAACTATATGAAAGAGAACTGGATTACATATGACTTTTTAAAAAGTCACTCAAGTGTGTTTATTAACTGTGCTATTTTTATAAGAACATATTTTTCAGATTGGCAACCTCTTTTTTGACCTAAACAGATTTGGAAATATCTATTCTGGGATATAGTGAAGGACAGGGAAGTCTGGTGTGCTGCAGTCCACAGGGTCGCAAAGATTTGGACAAGACTTAGTGACTAACCACCACCACCAACAACAAATCACATAGCTTGTTGCCAATTTTTCTTTTTCTCTTTTGGCCAAGCAGCATATGGGATCTTAGTTCCCTGACCAGGCACTGAGTCTGCACACACTGCACCAGAAGCAGAGAGTCTTAGCCACTGGGTCCCCAGGGAAGTTCCCATATTTTACAAATAAATGTCAATTTCCACGGTAATTAAAAAAAAAGTCTTGAAGCTTTATGAAATTTTTAATTGATCTGTGAATTTTATTGTAATACTGTAGTCAGGACTTCTCTGCTTATACTTTTTAAATGTGGTTACAGTTTTTTAGTTTGCAAATTTGATTTTTTTTTTCTTTAACTGCACCTCGCAACATGTGGAAATCCCATGATCAGGGACAGAACCTGTGCCTCCTGTAGTGGAAGTGCAGAATCTTAACCGCTGAGCCATCAGGGAAGCCCCACAAATTTGATTTTGATTATATTCACTTTGAATATAATGGTTTCAGGCAATTATTACTCAGTTTTCTCAAAAACCAGATATCAATCTTTAGACTCATTCACACTTGTACAATAATAGAAACTTGTATTAAACATCTGATTATATCCTGTATATGTTTTAAAGGGACTTCAGCTTGTTAAAATGATGGTTGGAATATAGCACTGTCAAAATAACTAGAGGAAAACTGGGGTAGTTCTCACTGTCAGTAGCTATAAATTCCCTTCTCTGCTGTAGCTTAAGTTGATTTTCTCTCGCTTACAACCCTAAGAATCCAACAACCTGTCAGCACGAAGGCATATTTATTAAAATTTTAATCAACAAGAGTCTGAAAATGTCCTTTTCCACCTCTGTGTCAGCATTCAGTGCATCTCTACTTAATCATTATCCCACATAGCACTTAAGGCAGGTTAAAAAGAATACATATATATATCTCCATACATTTAACTCTGTGGATTCTAGAAGTATCGTGACACCAACAGCGAAAAGAAATTGCCTAGTCTGAGTTGTCAGGTCTCTATAATTCGGTCTAATTATCCAAAATTGATGCAATAGTTTCCATCAATTAACCAAGGAAACAAGTAGGGAAAGTCCCTTGAAAACTTTCCTGATTAGTAAGAAGTGTGAAATGTTTCTGAAGTTAAAATAAGCATGACCAGGTTATGGATTAGAATGTAAAGTTGACATAAAATGTTAAGATCCTAGAATTCAAAGACATTTCTTACTTGTGTTTCATTGTTATGGTTTATATATATATATATATATCCCAGGGCACATGTCCTTTTTTTTTTTTTTGAGTACTTAAGAAAGGTATTTCTGTACAAAACTTAGCAAAGTCTCACAGTGAAAATAGAGTCCTATTAAAATTTTGAAAACAAGCAGAGACTTGACCAGAGGTACTAACAGCAATAGGTAAGATGGTCTGGAAAAAAGAGGAGATTACAGATGAGACCCCTTTGGAGTTCAGTACAGTTGTCAAGACAAGTAACAGTGACAGTTTCAGTAAAGATAAATGATTTTCTGTTCTGGTTTCTACCTGACCCATGCAAGTGCCAACCATAAAAGGGCAAGGACATACTAAATATTAAACAGTCGACATATATAAGGTGCTTCATATAGCAAACACCCAGATAGCATTTATCAAGAGCCAGACACTATTCTAAGCACTTTACAAATATTAGCTCCTTTAACTCTCATTATAAATTTATGAGGTAGTGGGACCTCCCTGATGGTCCAGTGGCTAAGACTTTGCGCTTCTGATGCAGAGGGTCCGGATTCAATCCCAGATCTGGAAACTAAGATCCCACATGCTGAGTGATGCAGCCAAAAATGAAACAAACAAGTAGAAATGAGACCTTGCACTTTGCTCACCCCTGGGCAGATCCCAGGGACCCACCTTCCAGACCCGCCAGTCTACGTGTTCCAATGTTGCATGGGAGGAGCAGAAAGACCAGTGAGCTATAGAGGTGTCTTAAGGGTAGGGATGAAGGACAACTTGGCAGTGAACTGCTCATGTCTGATAAGCCAAGTACCAGATGCCTAGGTGATGGAGAAGATTAGAGATCCTACCAAATTCTCCAGAAGGCAGGAATTTGGATGAAAACTTAAGGAGAAAAGGGTAGCAGGGACCACACAATTTGACCAAGATTAAATTTCCACCACTCCAAGTGGAACAGAGGCTTACAAGAACAATTATAAGGGAGATTATACAGGAAAGAAAATGAAGAATGCAGGGACTTCCCTGGCAGTCCAGTGATTGAGACTTTGCGTTTTCACTCAGGGGGGCCCAGCCAGGTTTGATCCCTGTCAGGGAAATGAGAACCCACATGCCATGTGGTGTGGCCAAAAAGTAAGTAAATAAATAGAAAGGATATTAAAAGAATGAATGTATATCTTTGCATATCTGAACATGTTGCCTAAGATTTGTATCCACAAAGCACAGAAGCATAGAGGTTACTGACCTGCATCCTATCATAGGCCCATAGAATAGAGCGGCAGGATGAAGGAAGTTATAATGGCAGGATTCAGTCTTTGAGAGGATAAAGGATCTTCTCAGGGGTTCTCTTAACACTGTGGCTCGCTGTACCTTGTCAGCCTCACATACTCGACTTCCCATACTGTTTCTCCCCAGTTAAATACACTCTCCGCTTCCATCACGTATACATAGAGGATGTGTGTGTGTGTGTGTGTGTGTGTGTGTGTGTGTGTGTGTGTCCTAAGCCACCTCAGTCATGTTCGACTCTTTGTGATTCCTTGGACTGCAGCCCACCAAGCTCCTTTGTCCATGGGATTCTCCAGGCAAGAATACTGGAGTGGGTTGTCATGCCCTCCTCTAGGGGATCTTCCCAACGCAGGGATTGAATTCATGTCTCTTATATCTCCTGCATTGGCAGATCGGTTCTTTACCATTTGCATCACCTGCGAAGCCCATATATGGAGGATATTCGATACTTTCTGCATGAATAAAAAAGCACTTGACCTCATCTTATATTTCTGTTTCTCCATGTCTCACCTCACTAACTAGTTTTTCTTTTTGTGAGGGTCTGGACTGTATTATATACATCATCATAATTGTTTCTTTTTTAAAAAAATTATTTTCTTTACTCTTTTATTGAGGTATAGTTGATGTACAATATTATATGTTACAGGTATACAGGTATATCGGAGAAGGCAATGGCACCCCACTCTAGTACTCTTGCCTGGAAAATCCCATGGGCGGAGGAGCCTGGTAGGCTGCAGTCCATGGGGTCGCTAAGAATCAGACACGACTGAGCGACTTTACTTTCACTTTTCCCTTTCAAGTACTGGAGAAGGAAATGGCAACCCACTCCATTGTTCTCGCCTGGAGAATCCCAGGTACGGGGGAGCCTGGTGGACTGCCATCTATGGGGTTGCACAGAGTCGGACACAACTGAAGTGACTTAGCAGCAGCAGCATACGGGTATATAGTGATTCATAATTGTAAAGGTTATACTCTATTTACAGTAATTGTAAAATATTGGCTATATTCCCTGTGTTGTACAATATATCCTTGTATCTTACTTTATACTAATAGTTGTACCTCTTAATCCTTCACTCCTATATACTCACCTCTCCCCATTACTAGCTTGTTCTCTATGAGTCTGCTTTTTTGCCATATTTACCAGTTTGTAGTATTTTTTTAGATTTAAGATATAAGTGATATCATACAGTATTTGTCTTTCTCTGTCTGACACCTCATGTTCAGCATTTTTTTCATAACAACATCAAATATATAAAAGGTGTTCACTGTGTATATATGAAAGAATGAATTCCCAGGGTGTCTGTACAGTAAAATAGAATATCTAGCGTCTTAGATTGGGTTCTTCCAGAAGCCAGCTGAACCACAGATTCAAGTTGAAGTTCTCCTGGCTCAGGTTAATAAGGGATTAGGGAAGCAGGACAGACAAGGGGAGGCAGACAAGAAAAGGGTGCTATTTTTGAAGAATTCTTGGACATGGTCCGAGCATGTAGGGGGCTCTGGAGCATAAATTGCACCTTGAGTTCCTGCAGTCCTGAGGTTAGGGAGCTGGGCTTTGTCCACCCTCACTAGTCAGGGGCTGCCACCAGCCTCCTTGGGGAATGGGCACTCTCAGGCATCTTGAACTTTCCAAGTGGAGGTGGCTCCAATAGCCCAGGGGCAATTCTTTGAAGAAGGTTGCTGGTGTAACCCGAGGAGTTTCTGAGGAGTTCTCAGCAGTGTATCCCTGCGTTCATTGCACCTGGGAACAAACAGGTCATAGAGGGCATCTTTGATTCATTTTGAACATTATGTTCCTGTTCATCCTTGGGGTTTTTTTTTCTGGTTCATTGATTTTTTTTTCCTGGTCTGTTTGCTCATCTATATCGTACCTTCTTATATTTGTTTATCTAAAACGATAAAAAGAATTTTAACTATTCTTAAACAGAAGCAAATACCAGATAGTCCAAAGATTTATATCTAAAAAAGGAAACCATAGAAGTCCTGAAGGAAGGCTCCCAGCCACTTTGGGTGTGACGTAGGGACTTGAGAAGGTCGAATTACTCTACAGAGGAAATGGAAAGAATTTGGGTTTTATGTTTTGTTTTGTTTTGTTTTTCTTCTGGGAGGGCAAGCACAGAGGAGAGAGGAGTAAGGCAGAAACAACAGAGCTGCTGGGAACCAGAGCGCCTGATGTTTGATTTTAAGATGCTGTGTGGCTCTGTTCCGCTAAGCGGTCGTTGTAGACAGCTCCAAATCTTGGGTGAATAGGAGCTGCTTCTGATATAGAAACTAAGAGATGGATCGAAGAGGAGAGATGAGAGAACAATCTGGAACTGCACAATGGAGAACAAGGGTTCAGTGTCGGCAGCTCACACCAGCCAGGCCAAGAGACCAGAACTCCCTGGGGAATTTCGGCGGTCTTGACCGAGGTACTGGATTTCCTTTTCCTGAGGCATGGAATAGGACCAAGTCAATCTTCTCTAGATCCTTCTGATAACTGAACTGCACCGAGGAAGCTAAAAGCCCTTCAAAGTATCTTACAAAGTGCTTTTATAAAATAATATCCAATCATAATATGGGAGAAGTCACATAAGTTGTGTGAAAATACGGAATAAGGCAGAATCAGAACCTGAGAAGTTCCCAGTCCCGGCTTCTGTTACATATTTTTGTTCCCCAGCAGCAGCTTGCAATGACAGGGCCAAAGCTGCTAACTGCATCTGGTGCTTCTCTGAAAAGCTTCACAGTGAAACAGGGAATCTCAAAAATGGGTTCACTTAAATCCCCTCTGTGTCATAACTGCCTGAAAAGTTGCAGACTTGGGGAATAATATAAATATATAGTCACCATGATAGACTTCAAGTTTTGGCCAAATCAGTAAAATGAATGTGTACCCTCCCACTGGGAGGCTATGGTGACAACCAGCTCTTAAGAGTACATAGATACGCAGAGGTTGGGACCAGTGCGGGAGGGAGGTGGTTGATTCAGGAAATGATCCCTGAAAGGATGATGGGAGAGTTGAAAAGTGAGACTGGGAAGGAGAGAGAGCTGGGAAAGGAGCCGTTGATGAGTGAGTTACTACAGTGGGGAATCAGGGCTCTATCCTTGTGCAGAATACTTAGAATCGTCTCACAGAGAGGCAAGGAAGATGGGATATTTATTGACCAATTCCTGAACCTTTTAGGTTGAAGGTTGCTTTGGGCTGTTTGTTTGTTTGTTTTTCTTAATTTGGCTGCACCAGATCTTGGTTGGGGAGTGCAGGATCTTTGATCTTCGTTGCAGCATGCGGGATCTTTAGTTGTAGCACGTGGGATCTGGTTCACTAACCAGAGATCGAACCCGAGCCCCTGCGTTAGGAGTATGGTGTCTTACCACTGTAGGGTCTTAATTCCGCAGCATTCCCTCATTGCCAGGGAAATGATCTGGGAGAGAAATGTGTGACTTCAGTTGTCTGTGGGTAGGACAGTGAGAGTTTGAATGTCTTTTCCCTGGTCTATTAGTTATGTGACTTTTCTTCTCTGTGCTTCAATTTACTCACCTAACAGTAGCATGTTGATAATAATGGAAACTTACAGGGTTTTCATAAGAGTTATATGACAAAAGATATGTATATAAAATGCTTAGAAAATTCTCAGGAGCCAAATTAATAATACAATTACCATGTTAAATCTACCACATCCATTAAACTAAGTTGTTAAGTGAATTATAGCTATTCTCTCTTACTCTTTGGAAAGAGAATAACTTATTTGCATTAGTTGCCTTTTTTTCTAAGCAATCTAATGTTTTCTTCCTTAACAGATTTTCAACTTCATTCATGCTTATAATTGTGAATTTTATAATGTTCATAATGAACAGTTATAAAGGTGGGTATCCATGAAGCAGATGACAGATAAAGTAACTTCTGTACAGCTTGAGCTGCAGATCAAGTTTTATGTACAGTCAGGTTTTTCTTTTGTGTTTCGGTTTATTTTCTAATGTTATCTCTGCTAAAGGAAATGACCTAAGCTTTGCTCCAGGTCCCTGGGACTGGCACTGTGTGTTGGGTATCACTGTCAGCTGCTGCTAAACATTATGGCTGAAGGTGAATCTTGAAACTACAGCAGTTTTTTTTTTGTTTTTTTTTTTTTACTGATACCATTCCCAGCATTATGCAAAGTCAATGAAAGCATATACCCAAAACTAGAAAGGAAAATATTTCAACTTGGGAGACAGAAAAAAAAAGGATTCCTGGGAATTTCCTGGCGATCTAGTGGTCAGGACTCAGCGCTTTCGCTGCTGGGGCCTGGATTTGATCCCTCCCTGGTGGCTCAGATGGTACAGAATTTGCTTGCAATACAAGGGACCCGGGTTCAATCCCTGGGAGAGCCGAGTTTGATCCCTGGGTCGGGAAGATCCCCTTGAGAAGGGCATGGCAACCCACTCCAATATCCTTGCGTGGAGAACGTCATGGACCGAGGAGCTTGGTGAGCTACAGTCCATGGGTCGCAGAGAGTCAGAACAGCTGAGCAGCTAACACTGTGGGGAACTAAGATCCCACAAGCCAACCACACAGTGTGGCCAAAAAAAAAGAAAGGATTCCTAACCTGCTTCTTGGCTTTTGTCTTGGATTTCTTCATGTTCAGGTACAGTGTTTGGATGTTGTTTACAACCACACTATGCCATCTGTTTATGTCCATGGTATGCACTGAAAGTCATCCATTGCTGAGAAAGGCTGAAATGCTCAGGGATTGATCTCCTCAGTTTGATCATCTTGAGAAATTGCATCCTCACTATTAAAGGTTATAACATGTCAGCTGTGTGAGAGCTAGTGAAGAGAGTGAATATATCCCTGACGTGTGCTGCTCAGGCAAGCCGCTTGAAAACTGGCTTTAAAAATGACATACAGAAATGCATTCAGATGATCCCTCCTTAAGAAGACCAATGAGAACAGGAAGGGGGCTTCTCCCCTCAACAGGAAAGTTGTTTCTGTAGGGAAGCTCGGTTATAGTTGTTGGGTTTTTTTTTTTGTTTTTTTTTTTTTTCCTGGCCTGAGGTGCAGCTTGAGGGATCTCAGTTCCCCGAGCGGGAATTGAACCTGCGGCCTGGCAGTGAGAGCACTGGGTCCTAACCACTGGACCGCTAGAGTAGTCCTTTGTTTTCCCTTTTAGATAGACAAGTTTTAGAGCAGTGTTAGGTTCACAGCAAAACTGAGTAGAAAGTACAGAGATTTTCCATGTATCCCTGGCCTGCACATACACACAACCCTCCGTGCTATCCACATTCCCCACCCACCAGCGTTGTATGTTTGTTACCATCTATGGATCTACATCAACACCTCTTATAACCATAGTTTATGCTGGGATTTACTCTTGGTGTTGAGTATTCTATGGGTTTGGACGGATGTATAGTGGCATGTGGGCTTCCCAGGTGGCCCTAGAGCTAAAGAATCCACCTGCTAATGCAGGAGACATAAGAGGCGTGGGTTCCATCCCTGGGTTGGGAAGACCCCCTGGAGGAGGGCATGGCAACCCACTCCAGTATTCTAGCCTGGAAAATCCCATGGACAGAGAAGATAGGTGGGCTACAGTCCAAGGGGTCACCAAGAGTCGGATACAACTGAAATGACTTAGTAAGCACATGTGCCTACCATTATAATATGGTACAGAAGATTCACTGCCCTGAAAACCTGTGTGCTCTATCATCTCTCCGTTGCCCCAACCCCTGGCAACCACTGATATTTTACTGTCTCCATTGTTTGCCTTTCCAGAATGTTGGAATCATACAGGCTTTTCAAATTGCCTCTTTCCCTTGGTAACATGCATATAAGGGTCTTCCATGTCCTTTCATAGCTTGATAGCTCCTTTCTTCTTAGGGCTGAGTACTAGCCACTGTCTGGATATACCATAGTTTATTATCCATTCACCTACAGAATGACATCTTGATTGCTTGCAAGTTTTGGCAATTATGAATAAAGTTGCTTTAAAGATCTGTGTGTAGGTTTTTGGGTAGAGATAAGTTTTCAACTCATTTGGGTAAATACCAAGCTGGATCATTTTGTAACAGTGTATTTAGTTTCATAAGAAGTCTCCAGGCTGTCTTCAAAAGAGATTGTACCATTTGTACCATTTTGCAACCCCACTAGCAATGAATGAATATTTGTTGATCAAATATTGCTGTCGTTCACAGCAATAGTTCCAGTTGCCCCACATCCTCACAAGCATTTAGTGTTGTCAGTGTTTTGGGTTGTAGGTGTGCAGTGTTAGCTCACACTTATTTTAATTTGCATTTCCTTAATGACTTACAATGTGGAACATCTTTTTGTATGTTCATTTGCCATCTGTGAAGTATCTGGTGAGCTTTCTATTCCAATCTTTGGCTTATTTTAAAATCAAGTTGTTTCCTTGTTATTGCATTTTAAGAAACCTTTGTGCATTTTGCATAACAGTCCTCTATCAGACATGTCTTTTCCAAGTATTTTCTCCCAGTCTGTGGCTTGTCTTCTCATTCCTTGGCAGTTTCTTCCACAGAGCAGAGCAGAGTTTTTAATTTTAATGAGGTCCAATTTATCTATTATTTCTTTCATGGATTGTGTCTTTGGTATTGCTTCTAAAAAAGTCATCACCATGCTTGAGGTCACCCAGATTTTCTCCTATGTTACCTTCTAGGACTTTTACATCAGTAGTTTTGCATTTTACATTTAGTTCTATGATCCATTTTGATTTATTATTTTCGTCACAGATCTAAGTTCTGTGTCTGGAAATTTTTCTTTCTTTGCATATGGATACCTTGCTGCTTGGCACCATTTGTTGAAAAAGATGATCTTTTCTCCATTGTGTTCTCTTTGTACTTTTGTCAAAAATTAGCTGATTCTATTTATATGGATCTATTTTTGGACTCTCAGCTCTATTCCATTGACCTGTTCATTTTCTTTCACAATGTAGTCCTCTGACTTTGTGCTTTTCCTTTAATATTGTGTTGATCATTTTGCTTCTTTGTATAAACTTTAGAATCACTTAGTTGATATCCACAAAATAATTTGCTGAGATTTTGATTGAGACTGTGTTGAACCCACAGATCAAATTGGGCTGATCTAACATCTGGCATGCTGCCGTCGATAGGGTCACAAAGAGTTGGACACGACTAAGTGACTGAACAAAAATAAACATCTTGAGAATTTGAATCTTCCTATTGATGAGCATGAAATAGCTCGACATTTATTTAGATCTTTTTTGATTTATCAGAGATTGATAATTTTTCTCATATACATCTTGTTGCTGATCTTTTTAAAGTATGTCTTTGAAGACATACATACTAGTTATACTCTTGTTGTTATCGTTCAGTCACTAAGTTATATCTGACTCTTTGTGACCCCATGGATTGCAGTATGCCACGTTTCCCTGTCCTCCACTATCTCCTGGAGTTTGCTCAAATTCATGTCCACTGAGTCAGTAATGATATCCAACCATCTCATCCTCTGTCATCCCCTTCTCCTCCTGCCTTTAATCTTTCCCAGCATCAGGGTCTTTTCCAATGGGTCAGTTCTTTGCATCAGGTGGCCAAAGTACTAGATTTTCAGTTTCAGTTTCAGTATCAGTCCTTTCAGTGAATACTCAGAACTAATTTCAGGATTGACTTGTTTGATCTTGCAGTCCAAGGGACTGTCAAGAGTCTTCTCCAGCATAATTCAAAATCATCAATTCTTTGGCACTCAGCCTTCTTATGGTCCAACTCTCACATTTGTACATGACTACTGGAAAAACCATAGCTTTGACTGAATGGACCTTTGTCAACAAAGTAAAATGTCTCTGCTTTTCAATATGCTGTCTAGGTTTGTCATAACTTTCCTTCCAAGGAGCAAGGGTTTTGTAATTTCATGGAGGCAGC
>SJYC01120129.1:0-11161 GCA_006408675.1 Madoqua kirkii
AAATAAACATCTTGAGAATTTGAATCTTCCTATTGATGAGCATGAAATAGCTCGACATTTATTTAGATCTTTTTTGATTTATCAGAGATTGATAATTTTTCTCATATACATCTTGTTGCTGATCTTTTTAAAGTATGTCTTTGAAGACATACATACTAGTTATACTCTTGTTGTTATCGTTCAGTCACTAAGTTATATCTGACTCTTTGTGACCCCATGGATTGCAGTATGCCACGTTTCCCTGTCCTCCACTATCTCCTGGAGTTTGCTCAAATTCATGTCCACTGAGTCAGTAATGATATCCAACCATCTCATCCTCTGTCATCCCCTTCTCCTCCTGCCTTTAATCTTTCCCAGCATCAGGGTCTTTTCCAATGGGTCAGTTCTTTGCATCAGGTGGCCAAAGTACTAGATTTTCAGTTTCAGTTTCAGTATCAGTCCTTTCAGTGAATACTCAGAACTAATTTCAGGATTGACTTGTTTGATCTTGCAGTCCAAGGGACTGTCAAGAGTCTTCTCCAGCATAATTCAAAATCATCAATTCTTTGGCACTCAGCCTTCTTATGGTCCAACTCTCACATTTGTACATGACTACTGGAAAAACCATAGCTTTGACTGAATGGACCTTTGTCAACAAAGTAAAATGTCTCTGCTTTTCAATATGCTGTCTAGGTTTGTCATAACTTTCCTTCCAAGGAGCAAGGGTTTTGTAATTTCATGGAGGCAGCCACTGTCTGCAGGAAATTTTAGAGCCCAGGAAAATAAAATCTATCTTTTTCCCCCTCTTCTATTTGCCATGAAGTGAGGGGACCAGATGCCATGATCTTAGTTTTTTGAATGTTGAATTTTGAACCGGTTTTTTCACTCTCCTCTTTAACCCTCATCAAGAGGTTCTTTAGTTCCTCTTCAGTTTCTGCCATTAGAATGGTATTATCTGCATATCTGAGGTTATTGAGATTTCTCCTGGCAATCTTGATTCCAGCTTGTGTTTCTTCCAGTCCAGCGTTTCTCATGATGTACTCTGCATAGAAGTTAAATAAGCAGGGTGACGATATATAGCCTGGATGTACTCCTTTCTCAGTTTTGAGCCAGGGAGTTGTTTCATGTCCAGTTCTATCTGTTGAGCTACATACAGATTTCTCAGGAGACAGGAAAGGTGGTCTGGTATTCCCATTTCCTTAAGAATTTTCCAGTTTGTTGTGATCCAAACAGTCAAAGGTTTTATCGCAGTCAATGAACCAGAAGTAGATGTTTTTCTGGAATTCCCTTGGTTTTTCCATGATCCGGTGAATGTTAGCAATTTGATATCTGGTTCCTCTACCTCTTCTAAATCCAACTTGTACATCTGTAAGTTCTCCATTCATGTCCTGCTGAAGCCTAGCTTGAAGGATTTTGAGCATTACCTTGTTAGTGTGTGCATTAGACACAGTCATGTGGTAGTTTGAACATTCTCATTTCTTGGCATTGCCCTTCTTTGGTATTGGAGCAAAAACTGACCTTTTCCAGTCCTATGGACACGGCTGAGATTTCCAAATTTGCTGGCAAATATAGTGCAGCACTTTAACAGCATCAACTTTTAGGATTTCAAATAGCTCGGCTGGAATTCTATCACCTCCACTAGTTTTGTTTTTAGTAATGCTTCCTAAGGCCCACTTGACTTCGCACTCCAGGATGTCTGGCTCCAGGTGAGTGACCATGCCATCGTGATTATCTGGGCCATTAAGACATTTTTGAGAGAGTTCTGTATATTCTTGCCATCTCTTCTGCTTCTGTTAGGTTCATACCGTTTCTGTCCTTTATTGAGCCCATCTTTGCATGAATGGCGTGCTGTGATTCACGGGGTCACAGAGTCGGACACGACGGAGCGACTGAACTGAACTGAACTTGCATGAAAAGTTCCCTTGATCTCTCCAGTTTTCTTGAAGAAATCTCTAGTCTTTCCCACTCTGTTGTTTCCCCTCATTTCTTTGCATTGTTCATTTAAGAAAGCCTTCTTGCCTCTCCTTGCTATTCTCCGGAACTCTGCGTTCAGTTGTGTGTATCCTTCCCTTTCTCCCTCGCCTTTCGCTTTGTCTCTCCGCAGCTATTTGTAAAGCCTCCTCAGACAACCACTTTGCCTCTTGCAATTTTATCATATTTAAGTTTCTTCCAACTATTACCTTATTATTATATTTATACGATGTGGCAAAAAATAAAAACCCCAAGCTTGTTTCAGAACATTTCCAATCAACATCAATTAAACGCTGAAAACCAGCTACAAATTCTAACAACTTTTGATCAATACCAACATGGAAGAAAAAGTTCTTTGGATATAGTTCCATCCCCAACAAGAATATAGCACAATGACCAGCACAAATTGTACCCACATTGACACTTAGAGCTGGTCACAATTTTGAATCTCTTTCATGAAGCTAGCACATTAGATTAAATGGTTTTTTAAAGCCTTTTAAGAAGGGTCATTGATCTGTTCCAAATTAAAGGAAACTGAAGAGATACGACAGTGAAAGGCAATGCATAATCCTGGACTGGACCCTGGACTAGGAGGAAAACAGCTATAAAGGCCAATACTGGGACTATGCATGCATTTTAATATGGACTAGCTAATAGCACTGCATCAATGTTTCACTTCTTGATTTTGCTCATTAAGATGTCCTTGTATGTTGGAAATACACACTGAAATATTTAGAAATGAAAGGCCTGATATTTTCAGATTTCTTTCCTTTTTTGTTAAACTGTAGTGCATGTTGTACATGTATACGTGAAAAAGTGTACTTTTTTTTATACAGAGGGAGATAATGAGAAATCTAATGCAGGAAAATGTAAACAAACTGGGTAAAGAGTACATAAACAATCTTTGTGCTCATCTTGAAACTTCCTTATAAGTTAGAAATCATAACAAAATGAAAAGTCACCAAGCCAATAATAACAAATTATACCCACATTGACACTTAGAGCTGGTCACAGTTTTGAATCTCTTTCATGAAGCTAGCACGTTAGATTAAATGGTTTTTTAAAGCCTTTTAAGATGGGTCATTGATCTGTTCCAAATTAAAGGAAACTGAAGAGACACGACAGTGAAAGGCAATGCATAATCCTGGACTGGACCCTGGACTCGGAGGAAAACAGCTATAAAGGCCAATACTGGGACTATGCATGCATTTTAATATGGACTAGCTAATAGCACTGCATCAATGTTTCACTTCTTGATTTTGCTCATTAAGATGTCCTTGTATGTTGGAAATACACACTGAAATATTTAGAAATGAAAGGCCTGATATTTTCAGATTTCTTTCCTTTTTTGTTAAACTGTAGTGCATGTTGTACATGTATACGTGAAAAAGTGTACTTTTTTTTATACAGAGGGAGATAATGAGAAATCTAATGCAGGAAAATGTAAACAAACTGGGTAAAGAGTACATAAACAATCTTTGTGCTCATCTTGAAACTTCCTTGTAAGTTAGAAATCATAACAAAATGAAAAGTCACCAAGCCAATAAGAATGCTCTAAAATTAAGTCTAAAAAGTTTAAAATCATGTATTTGACATATTTTCCTGACTTCACTCTAATATTTCAGACTTTTTTGAAAAGCCAGTTCAATGCAGTATTTGGCCTAAAGATTTAAACATAAAAGTGAAAAACAGCTTAAAATACTACATAATGTTCTATTAATACATGACTGCAAGACAGAAAATATAAAATGGAAGAGAACACTTAATCTTAGATTCTTATAATCTTTTGTTTCACTATTTGTGAAGTTAATGCTCATGAACAGATAATAGTATCAGTAGATTTTTTTTCTTCAATGAAAGAGACCTGAGAGAAGATATGCTTCTTTGCCTTCATGAGAAGTGAGAAGTGTTTAGAGGTACAGGGGCATTACATAAACAAATTACTCTCAAATGGTTTGGAAAATAATAATATGACTTCCCTGGTGACCCAGTGTTTAAACACTGACCCAGTGTTTCAAAGCAGGGGGTGCGGATTTAATCCCTGATGAGGGAACTAGATCCCAAATGTCCAAAATATAAATAATAATAATGATAAGAGAAGCTAAAAAAGTAAAAGTGGCTTAAGGTTAACAAAACTGGACTGAGATGGAACATGGATGGGGTCCTTTGTACCCTTTTTTTCTCTCTTGCTTTTTCTTTCTGACTGAAGCTTTTCTGTACGTTTGAAAATATTTTGATATAAAAGATTACAGGGAAAAAAATCCCCAAACACATATTGTGAGTCATCAGATAGTCCTTCTTATAGCCCTTCTGGTCTGGTCCATATTGCACAATCTGCTTTCTGAGGCAGCTGTCAGCATGAGCAGATGTCTGGATCCACCCCAGTTGGCTTTCTATCTTTCTGCTGCCTGCATCTCAAGCCCTGGGACGACTTGCCAGTGAGCCTGACTCAGGCTAGGACGTCACTACCCTGAGCAACTCGGCCAAGACTGGTCCAACTGGTTAGGGTCCTCTGACCATGTATATAGTCAGGCAGGCAAGTAGCACCAGCAGCACATACTCAGTCATTAAGTCATGTCTGACTCTTTGCGACCCTACTCTTTGCAGCCTGCCAGGCTCCTCTGCCCATGGAATTCTCCAAGTGAGAATACTGGAATGGGTCGCCATTTTAGGCAGGCAAGTAGCACCAGCAGCACATACTCAGTCATTAAGTCATGTCTGACTCTTTGCGACCCTACTCTTTGCAGCCTGCCAGGCTCCTCTGCCCATGGAATTCTCCAAGTGAGAATACTGGAATGGGTCGCCATTTCCTTCTCCAGGAGATCTTCCTGACCTAGGGATCGAACCCACACCTCCTGCATTGTCAGCGGATTCTTTGCCACTGAGCCACCTGGGAAGCCCAATGGGCCCATTGCAAAACATAACGCTGTTTAGCTGAAGCTCTAAAAATGAAACAAAATCAAGTTTGCTTCAGCAACAGGAGACCAGTGTGAGGTTCTCCATTTGATGACAGATCCTGAGCAGCTGGGAGCACTGGTCTTCCCCTCGGGTGTTTGCAGCCTGGGTGGCAGGAGGCTCTATGTCCTCTTCTTCCCTGACCCCGATCTCTGTGATTACAGTTTTTATTTTTGTGATTTCCTTCAGTATAAAATCAAGGTCAGGGAGCATATTCTTCCCCACAAAGACAGTGATTAAAGCAGTGTGTGGAGTGACATTTTGTCTAACCTTTTTATTTGCATATCCTTTATAGAGCTGGTGTGTCATCAGCTGATAGGAAAGCACATTTTCCTGGTATGAAAGTACATTTTCCAGGCTCTCAATATTATTGTAAATATTAGGTAATATTCATTAAAGGAGAATTTACTGCATTGGATTTAGGATATTTAGTACATCACAAATCAAATAGCTATGAAGGATGTAAATTGTAGTTAACAGAGGATTTGAAAAGAAGGCATATATTCATATGGTGACTCATGCTTGGTGAAAATTTCTTTTGTGAATAACTTAGTGGGGGGAAAAAAGTGCGTTGAATGAGTAGAATAAGATAAATGCATTTTAATCAGCAAGGGCATAGGCACTGATAATGAGGAAGACGTAGTTCAGTTTCTTCACTTTTTTAGTTAAAAAGCAAAGTGAGACAGAGCTCAGATTGTACCAAGGGGAACAGAGAGCTTGACTGAGAATTAGTACATCACAAATCAAATAGCTATGAAGGATGTAAATTGTAGTTAACAGAGGATTTGAAAAGAAGGCATATATTCATATGGTGACTCATGCTTGGTGAAAATTTCTTTTGTGAATAACTTAGTGGGGGGAAAAAAAGAGTGCGTTGAATGAGTAGAATAAGATAAACGCATTTTAATCAGCAAGGGCATAGGCACTGATAATGAGGAAGACGTAGTTCAGTTTCTTCACTTTTTTAGTTAAAAAGCAAAGTGAGACAGAGCTCAGATTGTACCAAGGGGAACAGAGAGCTTGACTGAGAACAGACTGCATAACCGTATGAGTACACGCTAAGGGCTGCCCTCTATGCTAATTTCATTATAATGAGCAAAACCATGTGGAAGCATTAATAGCATAAGTTGTAGTCAAGAGCCAGTTGGACACTTGGAAGGTCTGCTGGGCATAACATTTAGAAGGGGCTTCAGGAAAAAATAAAAAATGATATCATCTGGGAAGGGCATAGATTTTATTTAATTAATTTACATACTGTATTTCATCAGTCTTATCTAAGTCTTTTCATATTGAGAAAAAAGGTTCTTTCCAGTGAGCCTGTTTCCCAGAATGCAAAAGGGTGGGTGAGGAGGAGGTGCAGGCGTGGTTGACTTTCCCAACCCTCCCCGTTGTCCAGGAGCTCAGGTAAAGTTAAGAACTGGCAGTGTCTTTGGATCACTTTCATCCCCTTCACTTCATCCTCAAATGAGAACATGGAGGCTTTTTGGTGAGGAATTCTCTTTGGTTGTGCTGGGTCTTCGTTGCTACAGGTGGGCTTTTTCTAGGTGTGGCAAGTGGGGGCTACTCGCTAGATGTGTTGTGGGGGCTTCTTGTTGCAGTGGCTTCTCTTGTTGATGAACAAAGGTTCTAAAGTGAGTGGGCTTCATCGCTGCGGCCCACAGCCTTATTGCTCCATGGCATAGGTAATCTTCCTGGACCAGGGATCAAACCCATGTCTTCTGCATTGGCAGGCGTATTTTCATCCACTGTGCCATGAACAAAGTCCTAGATGAGGAATTCTAATGCCCCAATTTATTGCAGCCTATCCTAGGACACTCAGAAACTCAGAACTGGTTCCAAAGCTCTGGGTCATGGATCAGGTAGGAAACTGGAGAATGGGGCAAGAAGTAGGGAAACCAACAAAGGGGAAGGGAATAGCATTCCATTAATGTCTCCTGAGGATTCCTTAGCACTCAAGTATAGACTACAGGGTGACAATATTGTCATCCTGCTTATTTAACTCACAAGCAGAGTACATCATAAGAAATGCCAGGCTGAATGAATGACAAGCAGGAATCAACAGTGCCAGGAGAAATGTCAACAACCTCAGATATGCAGATGATATCACTCTAATGGCAGAAAGTGTAAAGGAACTAAGGAACCTCTTGATGAGGGTGGAAGAGGAGAGTGAAAAAGCTGGTTTGAAACTCAATATTCAAAAAAAAGATAATGGCATCCAGTCCCATCACTTCATGGCAAATAGAGGGGAAAAAAGTGGGAACAGTGACAGATTGTTTTGTGGGGGAGTTCCAAAATCACTGCAGATGGTGACTGCAACCATGAAATTAAAAAACCCTTGCTCCTTGGAAGGAAAGCTATGACAAACCTAGACAGCATATTGAAAAGCAGAGACATCGCTTTGCCAACAAAGGCCCATACAGTCAAAGCTATGGCTTTTCCAGTAGTCATGTATGGATGTGAGAGTTGGATCATAAAGAAAGCTGAGTACGGAAGAATTGATGCTTTTGAACTGTGGTGCTGACAAAGACTCTTGAGAATCCCTTGGACTGCCAACAGATCAAACCAGTCAATACCAAAGGAAATCAACCTTGAATATTCACTGGACAGACTGACGCTGAAGGTGAAGCTCCAATCCTTTGGCCACCTGACGTGAACAGCTGACTCACTGAAAAAGACCCTGATGCTGGGAAAGATTGAAGGCAGGAGGAGAAAGGGATGACAGAGGATGAGATGGTTGGATGGCATCACGGACTCAATGGACATGGGTTTGAACAAACTCCAAGAGATGGTAAAGCCTCCAGGAAAGCCTGACGTGCTGCAGTCCATGCGGTTGCAAAGAGTAGGACATGACTTAGGGACTGAACAACAACAACAGATTGCAGAAACTTTTAGAGACACCCGACTTCCTGGAGAATCAGAAAGCCCTGTATACAAGGAGAAAAAAGGTTCCCTGGTGAGCATAGGTGTTAAATAAAAGGAATACGCTGTACCTGTGAGTTCTGAGGTATCATGGGCACTGCACACACCTATAATTTCTCCCCCTGGTAAAGCAACAACTTGTGAAAATCAACCAAGGACCAAAGATCTATGAGTCTACATGGTCCTGCCTATGTCGCTTCCCAGGGCTACTGCGTGGAGAACACTTGGAAATGGAGACACCAAACTCTCTCTTCTCATAGATTAAAAAAAATTTTTTCCCTTGGCCATGCCATGCAGCATGTGGGATCTTATTTCCCTGACCAGGGATCAAACCCACGCCCCTTGCCTTGGAAGTACAGAGTCTTAACCACTGGGCTACCAGGGAAGTCCCTCTCTTCTCACAGCTTTTCAGGATTGGTTTTTTTAAAATTAAAACTTTTAGTTTTGTACAGGATTATAGCTGATTAACAATGCTGTGATAGTTTCAGAGGGATAGCAAAGGGACTCAGCCATACATATACGTGTACCCATTCTCCCACAAATTCCCCTCCCATCCAGGCTGCCACAGAACACTGAGCAGAGTTCCCTGGGGGAAGGGATAGTTAAGGAGTTTGGGATGGACAGGTACATACTGCTATATTTAAAATGGAAAACCAACAAGGACCTACTGTATAGCAGAAGACTGGTTTTGATATGCACGTGAGAGGAGCCGGTCACTCCTCTCTGCCCCACAGGAGGTCAGAGATGAAGGTGAGGTGCCTGAAACTTAAAACACAGAATGTTCTCTTGGAACATGGGTTTGCAATAATAAATAAAACAAGACGTCTTTGAGCACTTTTCCCTCATATATGCCAAGAGCACTTTTCCCTCCTGCTTTTACATAGTTCTGACCAACTCAAGAGCTAAATATCTGTGAGAATGCATACACAATGGCAATTTATTTTCTATGTCTGACAGTGTCATTTAATAAAATAAATGTTGCCAACAGTTCATTCTGCTAACTCTCCAAGCCTGATGTTTGACATGAACTTTGTTGCGAGGATATGCTTGCTTTATGATGATAACTTGATTTACTCCTATTTTGTTACTCAAACTGCAACTTTGAATGATGTTTTTCTAGTCTTGGTTTCTTCTCCTATGTTTGTAACAAGACCCATTAGCTACATAGCTCTGAAATTAGTTACTAGTGATGACAACTCTGCAAATATACCCCAAACCACGAACTGTACACTTTAAATGGGTGACTTTTAGAGAATATAAATTATATCTCATTAAAACTTTTTTTTAAGTACTAACTCCCAGTGTTCACTGCAACACTGTTTACAATAGTCAAGATATGGAAGCAACCTAAATTTCTATTGACAGAAATGGATAAAGAAGATATAGTACATATACACAATGGAATATTACTCAGCTATTAAAAAAGATAAAGCAATGCCATTACAGCAATGTGGATGGACCTAGAGATTATCATACTGAGTGAAGGAAGTCAGATAAAGACAAATATCACATGACATCCCTTATATGGGGAATCTAAAAAAAAAAGATAGAAAAGAACTTATTTACCAAATAAACTCACAGACTGAGAGGAAGAATTTATGGTTACCAGGGCAGGGGTGGGGGAGGGGCAGTCAGGGAGTTTGGGATTGACATGCACACACGGCTATATTTAACATAAATAACCAGGACTTCCCTTGTAATCCAGTGGTTAAGACTTCACACTGTCAACGCAGGGGGTGTAGGTTTGATCCCTGGTCTGGTCAAGGAGCTAAGATCTCACATGCCTTGAAGCCCAAAATCAAAACATAAAACAGAGGCAATATTGTAACAAATTCAATAAAGACTTAAAGAATGATCCACATAAAAAAATCTTAAAAAGAAATAAAACAAAATGGACAAACAAGGAGCTATTGTATAGCACAGGGAACTCTGCTCAATATTATATAACAATCTAAATGGGAAAAGAATTTGAAAAAATAATAGATACATGTATAACTGAATTACTTTGCTGTGCACATGAAACTAACTTTTCGTTTAATATTATAGTTATAGAACAGAAAGAGACTTGTTTATAGAACACAGCTCACATGGGTAAAAAAATTATGGTTGGATATTATCCCTGCTCATCTTTATTGTCTTAAAGAGAGGTTTTATATGGGGTTGGAGCAGTCATTTCTTTGAAGCAGGTGACTTGCTGAGAGGGAAAATCTCCCTTTCCCTAACACCATCTTTAAAAAACGGTAGAGGATCAAATTTTGCTTGTACGTCTTACAAGTAGAAAGCTGAGATTATTTTAAAAAGACTGAAACCAATGTGGTATTATCTGAATGCTGGACATTACAATTATTAAAGAGCAATGGTTCCAAACCTTGGCAGTACATTGGAATCACCCGAGGAGTTTTAACAATACAATGACTGGGTCATACTTGAAGAGACTCTGATTTATGTGGTCTGAGGTGTGGCTGGGGTTTGGAGTTTTAAAAGCTTTGCTAGTGATTCTAATGTTCCATCTTTAAAAAAAGGTAGAGGATCAAATTTTGCTTGTACGTCTTACAAGTAGAAAGCTGAGATTATTTTAAAAAGACTGAAACCAATGTGGTATTATCTGAATGCTGGACATTACAATTATTAAAGAGCAATGGTTCCAAACCTTGGCAGTACATTGGAATCACCCGAGGAGTTTTAACAATACAATGACTGGGTCATACTTGAAGAGACTCTGATTTATGTGGTCTGAGGTGTGGCTGGGGTTTGGAGTTTTAAAAGCTTTGCTAGTGATTCTAATGTGTAGACAAGGTTGAGACACACTGCCATGGAGAAAAAGGAGTAGCAGAATATCTGACTAGTTTATTAGTCCCTTGGTGCTCTGAAATTTCCAGTTACTGCTCATTTTTAAAAGATTAAATTTATGCCTAGGTCAGACAAGTGATGTTGGTAAGTGCCTAGAACAGCTAAGTTATTCTTAGTGGTTGTATTTAGGTTACTAATTTTAAAGTCTTCATCGAATTTGTTACAATATTGCCTCTGTCTTATTTTCATTACTAATTGTAAGCTTCCAATAACTGTCTCTCAATGACTGATGTAATGACTTGGGGATACGGAACAACACAGCAGAGAGCATCAAAGATAAAAGGTAACTTATTTCTTTGAAAAATTTCTCACTTCTATTGCTCTGTTCTTTCTTTCTGAAACTATTTGTTAGACATTAGATTCTCTGGATTAGTTCCACTCACTGATTTTCATATCCTTTTTTCCTTTTCTTTCAAATATCTTTTATTTTGATTCTACTTTCTAGGACAATTCCTCTATTTTATTTTCCAAACTATCTATTGAATTT
>SJYC01120130.1:0-11305 GCA_006408675.1 Madoqua kirkii
TTCATGATAGAATGTGTCCTTAAATGTTTATTTAGTAGAAGGATAACAAAAATATATTGGAAGCTTTGTATGTATGGATCAGATCACTAGGGGGTGATCAGGCAAGAAGGATGTTTGATTTGTACTTCACCAAATGTCAGGATCTTCAGGTTTGTTCCTCTCGCTAGGTCAGTTTTCTCAGAGAGTAATCCTTCAATCTCCTGCCTAGATTGCAGTTATGGTTGAATTGTGTTCCCCAGAAAGATATGTTGCAGTCCTCACCTCCAGTACCTCAGAATGTGACCTTATTTGGAAATAGGGTTGTAATTCATTAAGATGAGGTCATGTTGGTGTAGGGTGAGCCCTTAATCCAATATGACATGTCCTTATAAGAAGAGATAGAGACACACACTCACAGGGAAGGAACCACCACGTGGGGATGGAGGTAGAGACCGCAGCGACACGTCTATGTACCAAGGACTACCTCGGGTTATCAGAAACTTGAAGAGACAAGGAAGAATCCTAGGAGCTTGGAAGAGAGCATGACACTGCCTACACCTTGATTTCCAACTTCTGGTTCCATAACTGTTAGACAATAAAGTGAAAGTGATAGTCACTCAGCCGTGTCCGTCTCTTTGAGACCCCTTGGACTGTAGCTCACCAGGCGTCTCTGTCTATGGGATTTCCCAGACAAGAATACTGGAGTGGTAGCCATTCCCTTCTCCAGGGGATCTTCCTGACCCAGGGGTCAAACCCAAGTCTCCTACATTGCAGGCAGACTCTTTACCATCTGAGCCACCAGAGATGTTGTTTTAAACCAGCTAATTTGCAGTGCTTTGCTACAATAGCCTGAGGAATTAATGTACATGCGTAAGCCTGGTTTGCACGAAACAGCAGGGAAAGGATGCTGCTGATTCCATTCAGTATCTAGACTATAATTAATTCCCCCTCTTCTCACTGTGGTACTTTACCCCTGCCCTCAGCTCTGCCTCATATCCTCTTTGGTTCAGTTTTTTCAGTATCTGAGCTTCCAGTATTTTGCTATTGTAGAGGAAGGATAGCCTTCTGGTGGCACCAGGTGGGGAAAGTGACTTTCTGTTTCTCAACTGTTCTCAACTGTTGTTTTACCTGCTTCTTCTTCATACAGTCAGCCAATCCTCCCACACGCTCATCCTACCTTTGGATGTGCTTGGTCCTTCATATATTTATTTATTTATTTATTTATTTATTTATTTATTTATTTATTTTTGGCTATGCTGGGTCTTTGCTGCTGCGTGAGCTTTTCTCTAGATGAATGATGATCGGGGGCTGTCCTCCAGTTGCCGTGTGTGGGCTTCTCATTATGGGGGCTTCTCTTGTCGCAGTCTAGGGGCTCTAGGCTCAGCAGTTGGGGCTCACAGGCTCCAGAGCACAGGAGCGGTAATTGTGGTGCAAGGGCTTTGTTACTCTGTGGCATATGAGGCCTTCCTAGATCAGGGGTTGAACCCGTGTCTCGTGCCTTCGCAGGCAGATTGTTTACCACTGAGCCACTAGGGAAACCCTTGGTTCTTCCTTTTTAAAGTTTAATTTTTATTTATGTTTTGAAAGATTTTTTTAAGTGGACCATTCTTAAAGTCTTTATTGAATCTGTTACATTACTGTTTCTGTTTTCTATGTAGGTTTTTTGGCTGTGAAGTGTGTGGGACCTGAGCTCCCCTACCGAGAAGTGAACTGCATCCCCTGCACTGGAAGGTGAAGTCTTAACCACTCGACCACCAGGAAAGTCCCAGTACTTACTCCTTACTTATTCTGAGTTCAAGTCTTTTCAGAGCGTTTTGCCCTTCAATTAAGTTTGTTCTAAACTGCTTCCCCCACCACTGAAAAGTAAGCAGGCTTTCAGCTTTTTCAGTGCTGGTAAGTCTGGTTTTTTGGTTGTCAATATTTTGGCTTTTGTTTTTTATGAGTCTTATCTTTTAAAAAAAAAAAAGATCGTATGTGATAATTTTGGTGAGGATTTGGGAAGGGGCCGATGAATCTATGTACTCAGTCGAGCATGGTCAGCTAGAAATCCAACCACATAACTTTTTAGAGGATCTAGTTGTGAGTTAAGTAGAAAGAAAAGAGAACTTGTTTAACCTGATAAGACCTACAGCTAATAAAATATTTAATTATATATAATGTTTAATGGTAAAATTATTGAATGCTCTCTCCCCTCAGATCAGGAACAAAACAAATATGTTTACTGTCCCTTTTACTCAGCATATCACTGGAAATGCTAGCCAGTGCAATAAGGTAAGTTTTGCTCTTGGAACTTCCTGGAGAAGAAAAGTTTTTTCTGAATACTTTCATATTAGTTGACTCTGTGGATGTGGAACCCATGAATACAGAACTTGTGGATACAGAGAGTCAACTGTAGTTAACTGTATATCCAATGTACCTCAATAAAGCTGTTAAAAATTCAACTCAGAGAAAGACAAATGTCATATTATATGTGGAATAAAAACAATGATGTACATGAACTTATTTACAAAACAGAAAGAGACCCAAAGACATAGAAAACAAACTTATGGTTACCAAAGAGGAAAAGGAGGTAAGGGAGGGATAAATTAGGAGCTGGGATTAGCAGACACAAACTGCCGTGTATAACATAGTTAAACAACAAAGACTACTGTATACCACAAAGAGCTGTACTCAGTGTCAATGTCAGCCTGTAATGGAAAAGGATCTGAAAAAAGAATATACCCCACCCTTATGGCAGAAAGCGAAGAAGAACTAAAGAGCCTCCTGATGAAAGTGAAAGAGGAGAGTGAAAAAGCTGGCTTAAAACTCAATGTTTAGAAAACTAAGTTCATAGCATCTGGTCCCATCACTTCATGGCAAATAGATGGGGAAACAGTGACAGACTTGATCTTTTTGGGCTCCAAAATCACTGCAGATGGTGACTGCAGCCATGAAATTAAAAGATGCTTGCTCCTTGGAAGGAAAGTTATGACCAACCTAGACAGCATATTAAAAAGCAGAGACATTACCTTGCTGACAAAGGTCCATCTAGTCAAGGCTATGGTTTTTCCAGTAGTCATGTATGGATGTTAGAGTTGGACCATAAAGAAAGCTGAGTGCCAAAGAATTTATGCCTTTGAACTGTGGTGTTGGAGAAGACTCTTGAGAGTCCCTTGGACAGCAAGGAGATCCAACCAATCCATCATAAAGGAAATCAGTCCTGAATATTCATTAGAAGGACTGATGCTGAAGCTGAAACTCCAGTACTTTGGCCACCTCATGTGAAGAACTGACTCACTTGAATAGACCCTGATACTGGGAAAGATTGAAGGTGGGAGGAGAGGGGGACGACAGAAGATGAGATGGTTGGATGGCATCACTGACTCAATGGATATGAGTTTGAGCAAACTCCAGGAGTTGGTGATGGACAGGGAGGCCTGGCATGCTGCAGTCCATGGGGTCACAAAGAGTCAGACACTACTGAACAACTGAACTGAACTGATATATATATTTTAGGTTGGCCAAAAAGTTCATGTGGGTGTTATAAGCCCTTATGGAAATATATACACACATACACACACACATATACACACATACAACTGAGTCACTTTGCTGTACTCTTGAAACTAAGACAACACTGTACATTAACTATACTTCACTTTTTTTCAAGCGATGCAATAAAAATTTGGACTCGTCGTTTTGGTGTGGTTTTCGGATGGAGCAGAGAAGTAGATGTGGTTCATCCATCATGTTTACCTGAAAATCCAACCACATAACTCTATAAAGAATCCTGTTTTCATTCCAAAACCTTTTTCTTTTGTAATTTTCTTGGTCTATTTCTCTCTATCACTCATGAATACTCCCATTCCTTTATGCTTCATTTTGTTCTCAGCCCAACCAAGTTCTGGGTTGAGTCCTAGGGATGGGCTTCAATGCAGCGAATTACGGAAGGTACCTGGAATGTCATTGCCTGAGGATTAACTGCATAGTTAAATCAGGTACAGATCTGTCCCTGAAGCAAGAGAATAGACCAATTAATGTTTCAGGTTCTTTTCTTTTCAACAAGCACTGATTGCTCATGTTATAAATGGTGACTCTTAAAAATGAAGGAGTTGACAAATTAGATAGTACGGCTTGGCATTTGCAGTGTTGTATATGCCCTCTCCCTCCTCACCCCTTCTTCCAAGCGTAATCCAACTCTTAATAGTATCTGAAAAAGACCTTGACTCTACAGGCTCCTGGGATGGGTGGAGTGAGCACAAGTGACTTACACATGTCAGGTATGGCCATCACACGTGTGGACATGTTAGAGGAACGCCCATGTCATGACTGGTGAATCTAGATGGGAATTCTTTTCCTCAGCACTGCTTTAATCATGCGTTACTTCTTTTTAATAAGAGGAGTCTCTGGTTTTACCAGTTTTATTTTCCTTACAACACATTAGATAATAATGGTTTTCATTTTAAATGTTATTGTTCTCACAGTGAATGGGAAAGTCCCAGGATGATCAGGAATTTTTCTTGAGTAAAAATTTGAAACAGAAACTCCCAGATCTTAAAGACCTTTCAGATAGAAATCAGAAGGCTCCGGTCTGGAATAGCACCTTTCAAATGAGGTAGACTCATTTACTAAATTGTTAAAGGAAAGAAGAGGAAGAAAACTGGGGGAAATGAGCCCGTTGAGGGCAGTGTCTGTGCTTTATTACTTCTTTTTTTTTTTCAGGATGAAAGTTATTTAAAAATAAACTTAATTTCACAATAGCTTTAGGTTTCCAGGAAAATTCAGAAGTACTACTGTTTCCACATACCCCACACTCAGGTTCTTCCACTGTTAACGTCTCACATTAGTAAACAACATTTGTCACAATGAACCAATATTGGGACATTATTATTAACTAAAGCCCACAGTTTATCCAGATTTCTTTAGTTTTTAGCAAATATCCTTTTTCTAATCCAGTGTCACATCAGGATACAATATCACATTTACTTGGTATGTCTCTGTAAGCTCCCCTTGGCTGTGGCAATTTCTCAGACTTTGTCTTTGAAAATCGTGACAGTTTTGAGAAATATTGGTCAGACATTTTGTAGAATGTCCCTCATGTGGGGGGCTGCCCACTTTTTCCCTTTTATTGAGACTGGGATTATGAGTTTTAGAAGGAAAGTATCACAGAGATAAAAGGCCATTTTTGTCACATCCTCGCTAGTGCACATACTGTCGACATGATTTATCACTGTTGATATGAACCTTGATCACCTGACTCAGGCAGTGCTTGTTTAGTTTCTCCACTATAAAAGTTACTCTCCTTCCCCCCTTTTCACATGGTCCTCTTCAGAAGGAAGTCACTGCACAGTCCACATTTAGAACGAGTGAGGCCTCTGGTGGAGTATCTATAAAAATTGTTTAGAATTCTGCACCAAAGACATCTCTCCTTCCCCATTTATACATTTATTTGTATCAGTGATTGATTTACCCCAGTGTGACTATGGCTGTTACCTTTCAGTTCAGTTGCTCAATCGGATCTGACTCTGCGATACCATGGACCACAGCATGCCAAGCCTCCCTGTCCATCACCAACCCCTGGAGTTTACTCATGTCTATTGAGTTGGTGATGCCATCCAACCATCTCATCCTCTGTCCTCCCCTTCTCCTCCCGCCTTCAATCTTTCCCAGCATCAGAGAAATTTTCCAGTGAGTCAGTTCTTCACATTAGGTGGCCAAAGTATTGGAGTTTCAGCTTCAGCATCAGTCCTTCCAATGAATATTCTGAACTGATCTCCTTTAGGATGGACTAGATGGATCTCCTTGCAGTCCAAGGGACCCTCAAGAGTCTTCTCCGCCACCGCAGTTCAAAAGCATCAATTCTACATTTCAAGTTATAATCCAGGACTATTTTTTTGTTACTCAAGGCAAAGTGCATCTTTAATAGTCTAACTCACTACCACGCTATCCTGCCAAAGGCTATATAACTCCTGTAGTTAGTTGTATAAAGTTGGTTGTATAAAGTTGTCTCCACGCACTTGTATAAAGCCGGTCAGCAAGCAAGGACAAAGCCCACGCCCCTCTCTAGGGGCCAATTTCCAGACGTCTCCAAAGCAGACGAGGCCTGCACAGGGTAAGCTCTTCCCCAAGCTGGGCACCTCAGCGCCACGGTCCTGTCTGCCTCGGTCCTTCGTCTGCCTCTGAAACACCACCGCTCCTGGCCCCCTTGCCTTCCTTCTGGGTTCTTGTGGCCCCCAGATCTCCTCCCGCCTTCAATCCTTCCCAGCATCAGAGAAATTTTCCAGTGAGTCAGTTCTTCACATTAGGTGGCCAAAGTATTGGAGTTTCAGCTTCAGCATCAGTCCTTCCAATGAATATTCTGAACTGATCTCCTTTTGGATGGACTAGATGGATCTCCTTGCAGTCCAAGGGACCCTCAAGAGTCTTCTCCGCCACCGCAGTTCAAAAGCATCAATTCTACATTTCAAGTTATAATCCAGGACTATTTTTTTGTTACTCAAGGCAAAGTGCATCTTTAATAGTCTAACTCACTACCACGCTATCCTGCCAAAGGCTATATAACTCCTGTAGTTAGTTGTATAAAGTTGGTTGTATAAAGTTGTCTCCACGCACTTGTATAAAGCCGGTCAGCAAGCAAGGACAAAGCCCACGCCCCTCTCTAGGGGCCAATTTCCAGATGTCTCCAAAGCAGACGAGGCCTGCACAGGGTAAGCTCTTCCCCAAGCTGGGCACCTCAGCGCCACGGTCCTGTCTGCCTCGGTCCTTCGTCTGCCTCTGAAACACCACCGCTCCTGGCCCCCTTGCCTTCCTTCTGGGTTCTTGTGGCCCCCAGTGTCCCATGCACTTTATTATTTCTGTACTTATATTGCCAAGCTCAATAGCTAGACATCTGTTGAGCATCTGTCATTTGGGGTGTATTTGCATTTCTCTCCTCATACTCTGATACCAGACTGCTTCTTTCCTGTGGGGAAGTCCTATCAAGTGGGTCTGGTGAGATTGTCAGTGTTCACTCCCCAACAGGTGACCAGGTCTGGCCATTCATTTCCCTAGGAACATTAATTGATTTAGACGAACAGTTACCTGAACTAACCTAGGCCAAATGCAGTTTTCAGTTAAGACTTCCTTTCCCTGCTCATTGGAGAGATTTCTCTGAGATATAGATACTGCTTTTTCATATAAAATTTTTTTTGAATTAGCTTTTTATTTGTTTACTTCTTTATTTATTTGGCTGTGTTGGGTCTCAGTTGCAGCGTGTGGGAGCTTTCATTGCAGCTGAAGGAAAGTTACAAGGCTCAAAATAGCCTGGAGTTAAAACTCCCCTCGGGTCCTCCCTACCATTCTATGCAAAACAAAGAACTCTCTCACCCGAAGGAAAAAATTGGACATTAAGGTTGATTATGCCCAGCTCCCAGCCGCTCCAGCCTCTGGCCGGTCTCCAGAATTCTTTGCCCCAGCCATTTAAGAGATAACTACTCCGAACAACCTTGGAGAAGAACAGGCCGCTTAAGACAGTAGCTTTCCACATACCTGCCTCCGTATACTTACTCTTTTCTCGGGTCGGTGCAGCCGCTCACTAATCTGACTGGTGCCCCTTCTCGCCTCATTAAAGGTGATCTGTTCCTGTAAAGGGCCCGCTCCGTCTTTTTCCAAACCTCAGCTTCTCTAACTCCCTTACCCTACAGCAGCTCTTGGGCTTCCCTAACTGCTGCTCTAACTCCAGAACACATGAGCTCATTAGCTGTGGCATGCAAGCTTAGCTGTTCCGTGACACATGAGATCTAGCTCCCCAATCAAGGATCAAACCGGCATCCGCTGCATTGGAAGGTGGCTTCTTCACCACCACCAGGGAAGTCTCATGACATATACACAGACATAATCTTTGATTATAGGAGAAAACATGAGCCCCTGTAGACAGTGTTTGGGCCCCTAATCCAGCTACAGCTGAAAGGAGACGCCATCCTTTACTGTTTGAGCTAATTTGAGTTGGGTTTCTGTTACTCACAACCAAAAGAATTCCAACTAGTGCAATCATGATTTAATGGCACCCTCTAAAATATTACTTTTAAAAATAAACAGGAAGGTCAACAGTCTCCCAACTCAAATGAAAACAAAATACAGGAAACTAAAATTTAACCCCGTGTTGGGAGAGAATGGTTTGCAATTAGGATCAATTTTCAAATAATAAAATCCTTCAGACAATAAATAGAAGTAGTGAGGAAGTCTAAACCTTTCTTTTGAGGGACTTCTCTGATGGTCCAGGGAATAAGACTCCGTACTCCCAGTGCAGGGGGCCTGGGTTAGATCGCTGTTTGGGAAACTAAGATCCCACATCCACAACTAAGCCTATGTGCCACAACTAGAGAAGCCACACGCTGCAATGAAGACCCAGTGCCGCCAAAATAAACAATAGAAAGTGAAAGTAAATAAATAACCATGTCCTTTTAGAATTTTTAGAAATGATCTCTCATTGAAAGTGGTTTAGCTATCTAGACCTGGAGAATAAGTGACAGCTTAAGATCTCTGAGAATGCAACTATAGCTTATCTGTCAAAGTTACACTGAAGTTAAGAATAAAATGAAGCCATATTTTCTTAAGGATCTTTAGTTGTTGTTTAGTCACAAGTCATGTCCGACTCTTTCGCGACCCCATGGACTGCAGCCGGCCAGGCTCCTCTGTCCGTGGGATTTCCCAGGCTAAAATACTGGAGTGGTTGCCATTTCCTTCTCCAGGGGATCTGGAGATGGAACTCTCCTGCATTGGCAGGCGGATTCTTTGCTGCTGAGCCAGTTACAAAGATTTTGAGCTCCTCCCTCCCACTAGGGTACCCAGTCTCTGGTCCTATATGCCCTGTCCTTTCTCAGAGATTCCCAGGTATTGTCTCACTGCTGGTGACAAAATGACCCTCCTTTTGCTCCTGTCTGATCAGCTTCCCTGGCTGGCTGGAGTCTTCAAGAAGAATCCAGAGTCAAGGAGCAGTGCTGATCTCCTGGACCCCCTACTGCACCTGTGAACTTCCAGAGGCTTGTGGCTGTCGTGTCAAAGTGGGAAGCATGACTTCTCTGCAAGTGCTTGCTGCTTATTGTCAACCAGGAGGTCCTGAAGTAGCACTAAAGTCTCATAAAGTCGGTCATGAAAACCAGTTGAGGGACTTCCCTGGTGGACCAGTGGTTGAAACTTTGCCTGCTAATGCAGGGGGTGTGGGTTTGATTCCTGGTGGGAGAGCTAAGATCCCACATGCCTGGTCACCAAAACAAGGAAACACAAAGAGAAGCAATATTGTAACAAATTCAATAAAGACTTAAAAAAAAAAGCAAATTGAGCCATAAGTTCGAACATGGACACACATACACACCACACACACATGCTTATACATATGCACGCTGCTCTTTAGATACAGAACACAGCCATTCTAATAAAGTAAACATATAGTCTCTCTACCGCAGCACGGACAAATTTTACCTTCGTTATACTGAGCACTCCAGCAAAACCAGAGGCTTTCACATCTCCTTCTCAAAAGGAGCTCTTTGGTTCACATTAAAAAAAAAATGATGGTATAAAACTGGTGGTGAAATTTATCACTTATTTTTAATTTTCTACATTCTTTTAATTTTAAGGGAGTATTTGGTGTTGACATTTTACCAGTTTGAGTGAAGCATGGAAACCTTACTGTCTTTTTCCCTTATCTATCCCCATTTATAATTGTCTTAATTGTTTCCTCCCCACATATTGAGGTACGACAGACAATGTTATCATTTTTGCTTCAACAAACAAACATAATTTTAAAAATTCAAGAAGAAAAGTCAATTGTATTTATCGGTATTTTTACTCTATTCATTATCCTTCCTTCTTCCTTCCTCAGGTTACAAGATTCCTCCTTTCATAAGTTTCATGGACTTCCCTGGAGGCCCAATGGTTAAGACTCAGCTTCTTACACAGGTTTGATCCCTTGTCTGGGAACTAAGATCCCACACGCCACTCAGTGCAGCCAAAAAAACATAAAACAAACACTACCTATCTCCTTTTATAAGTTTCCTTCTGTTTAAAGAGTTTCCATTAACTATCTTTACAAGTTTAGTCTGATGTTGACAAATTCTTTTAGTTTTTCTCCATGAGAATGTCTTGATATCCTCTTCTGCCTGAAGCATGTTTTCCCTCAATGTAGAATTGTGGATTCACAGTTCTTTTCTTTTAATACTTCAGAAATGTTGAGTCACTTCCTTTTGGCCTCCATGACTTCTGATGAGAAATCTGACATCACTCAAATTGTTTTTACTCTACTTACCTATAGACATCACTTCTCTCTCCTCTCTCTCTCTTTTTTTTTTTTTTCTGTCTTTAGCATTCAGAAGTTGGTTAGGATCAATCTCGGCATGTATTTCTTTGGGCTTATCCTGTTTGGGATTCAACAGCTTCTTGAATCTATGGGTTAATATCTTCTGCCAAGTTCAGAACACTTCCAGCCACTATTTTGTTGAGCTCTTTTTCAGTCTCACACTCCTTCCCTTCTCTGGAAAGACTTGTTATGATCTCATATATCCCTGAGGTTCTCTTCATTTTTTTTCTTTCAGTTTATTTTCTTTCTGTAGCTCTAATTGGATAAGTCTTATTGATCTCATTTCAAACTCACTGATTTATTCTCCTGTCTGCTATTGAGCCCTTCCAGGGAGTTTTTATATTTTATTATATTTCTCAGTTCTAAAGTTTTATTTCGGCTCTTCTTTATAGTTTCCATTTCTTTGCTGAAATTTCCCATTTTTTCACTTGTCTAAAGCGTGTTCAAAATTTTTCATTGCAGCATTTTTCATGATGAACTCTTTAAAACCCCTATTGGCTAGTTCCAGCATCTGCGTTATCTTGCTCTTGCCATCTGTTTGACCATCTTGTCTTATTCTAGTGGAGACTTTCCTGATTCGTGGGAGTAGGGTTTCTTTTTCTAAATTAGTTCCAGACATCTTGGTTATTATGTTACAAAATCATGCGTCTTTTTGAAACCTTTAGTTTCAGCAGGTTTGCACGACACCACACTTCCGGAGGGAGTGGGATGGTGTCTCTCGCTGTCAGGTGGAGGGGGAGCCAAGTTCTCTGCATGAAGCTGCGGAGGATAGAGGGCTTTTGAACAGGATGGTTAGGATGAAAGTCCTGACTCCTCACCTGACCTTCTCCGACATCATTCAGACACAGGGAGGAGGGTGCCTCATTCCAGCGAGATGAGGATGGAAGTCTAGGCTCTTCACTCAACCTCTGTTGACAAGGGTGGGGATGGGGCCTGTTATTCCTAGGACGTTTGACTGCAGTAGGGCCATTAGTGTCTACAAGTTTTCAGTCTTACTAGACTGCTCTTTCCTGT
>SJYC01120132.1:0-29589 GCA_006408675.1 Madoqua kirkii
TTGGTCATCAGATGCAAAGAACTGACTCATTGGAAAAGACCCCGATGCTGGGAAAGATTGAAGGCAGGAGGAGAAAGCAATAACAGAGGATGAGATGGTGGCATGGCATCACTGACTAACTGGACATGAGTTTGAGTAAACTTAGGGAGATAGTGAAGGACAGGGAAGCCTGGCTTGATGCGGTTCATGGGGCTGCAAAGAGTCAAACACGACTTAGTGACGAAGAATAAGAACAAAACAGAACTGATGCATGCATGCATGCTGAGTCACCTCAGTCGTGTCTGACTCTTTGCAACCCCACGGACTGTAGCCCGCCACGCTCCTCTGTCCATGGATTCTTCAGGCAAGAATACTGCAGTGGGCTGCCATTTCCTTCTCCAAACAGAATTAAGGAGTACCTTAAAAGAATAATACAGGAACTTCCCCAGGGGCCCAGTGGTTAAGACTCTGCATACCCGACGCAGGGGGCATGAGTCCAATTCCTGGTTGGGGAATTAAGATGCTGCATGCTGCACAGCACAGCCTATTATCATTTAATTAAAAATAATAATAAATAAAAATATAGAAAGTGACACAGCTTCATTAAGTGGTATTTACTCCAGGAATGCAAGGATTGTTCAATAATTCACCACTTACTAGAGGAAAAGCAAAATCATATTATCTCTACAAGTCCTGAAAAACATTAACGAAGTCCAACATCTATTTTTTATAGTATCTAGACAGAAATAATAAGATAGGCTTTTAAATAAATTATATTGAGATAACTCGTTATTCATCTGAAAAAAAAAGAACTGCATTATTTCTTTTCAATTTGTACCCAAATTTCAAATGCACCCAAATTTCAAATGCATTAGATTAAATGTTAAAAAAAAGGAAAAGTTATAAAAGTATCAGAAGAAAATGTGGGAGAATTTTCCAAACAATTTGAACCAGGGAAGAACTTGCCCAGTAACACATAAAAATCAAGAACAATAAAGCAACAGATTTATATATTGAACAACCTAAGAAACAAGACAGAATTCTGCATAGCACTAAAACCTCATAAAGAAAGGAAAAGGGTAACTAATAAACTTGGAAATAATATTTACATCACAGAGAGTTAATTTTCCTAATATATAGAGTGCCTATACATTAATAATAAATAGCAAAATCCAGTATAAAAGTGGAAAAGAACATAAATAGTGCCCCAAAGGAAATACCAATAGCTCTTAAATATATAAATACATGCATAGTGTCATTTACTGTAAAAGATACCATTTTTTACATGTCAGATTGGCAAATATAAAACAAATAGTTACACATCGTGTTGGGGAGGGTTAGACAAACAGCCATTTCCACGTATTTTCCATGGCAGTGAAAACTGATTTAGCTTCTGTGGAAAGCACTTCAGCAGTATCTGGCAAAATACATGTACCTTTTGACCCAGAAATTCCTCTAATGAGAATATTCCCTGTAACAGTATTCATAATTTATGATGTTTCACACAAAACAGGATTCACTATAGCATCCCCACATGCTAGACTTTGGAAACAACCTCAGCGTCTGCTTTGTGCTCAGTCGTGCCCGACTCTGTGACCCCACAGACTACAACGCTCCAGGCTCCTCTGTCGATGGGATTTTCCAAACAAGCCTACTCGAGTGGGTTGCCATTTCCTTCTCCAGGGAATCTTCCCCACCCAGGGGTCGAACTTGCATCTCCTGTATCTTTTGCATTGCAGACGGATACTTTACCCACTGAGCCATTAGGGAAACGCTAGATGGCAACAGCCTACATGTTTATAATTAGAGGACCAATTTCCTAATTACAACAGAACAGCTTCCACAAGCGAAACAGCATTGTTTACTGGCTAGGCACCATCTCCAACTTGTATTTTCAAATAAAAATGCAAAACAGTGACAGTGATACCATTTGTTTATATTAAACAAAAATAAGCCCACAAACATTCATATTTCATACATCTAATTTATATGTCCATATGATGGGCTTCCCTGGTGGCTCAGATGGTGAAGAATTCACCTCAATGTAGGAGACTCAGGTATATTTTTATTTTATATTTCTGTTAGTTTATCCAAAACACTGGCAGCCCTGGTTACCTCTTAAGAGTGAACTGGATGCCTGGAGGAGAGACACAGGAAGGAGGCTTACTTTTCACTTTATCCTCTTGACTTTTGTCATGTTCCCTAGATGCGGAAATAGGGATTCTTGAGTATGTGCTTTCAAGGAAAGGGCAGGGATCAAAAGCTAAGTAAGAGGGCTTTCCCTGGTGGTCCAGCGGCTAAGAATCTGCCTTGCAGGCCTTCCTCGGTGCTCCAGTGGCTAAGACTCCACGCTCCCAATGCAGAGGGCCTGGGTTTGATCCCTGGTCTGGGAACTAAGTCTCATATGCCGCAACTAAAGATTCTACACACAGTAGCTAAGACCTGACACAGCCACATAAATAAAAATAAATATTTAAAAAAAAGAAGAAGAATCTGCCTTACAATGCCAGGGAGGGACACAGAAAGATCTCACATACCATGGGGCAACTAAGCCCCTGTGCCACAGCTACTGAGCCCATGCTCCAGAGGTGGCGAGCTGCAACTCCTGAGCCCATGCTCCAGAGGCGGCGAGCTGCAACTCCTGAGCCCGTGCAGTCTAGAGCCGGTGCTCCGCAGCCAGAGAAGCCACTGCTAGGGAACTGTCTCTTATACACATCTCAAGATTAATTAATGTTTTTTAAACTTAATTGAAGTTAAAAGAGTAAAATCATAAATATATAAAATAAGAATTTATATGAAAGTGAAATATAGATACAGGAGAAGTTAATAGATTAAGATGAGACCATCTTGTATATCACTAGAAAAGAAATTTGAGAACCTGGTTCAAATTAGGAATTGCCAAAACTGACCTTAGAATGGATAGAAAATATAAATAGACTGAGTACCATAGAAAAATATGGGGAAATATTAAAGAGCTACTCCCCACAAACCACCCTGGCACAAACATTTTCACTGAAAACTTCTACCAAACCTTAAGAAATAATGACTCTGTGCTCCACTGTTCTGGAGCAGTGTTCTAAAGCATGTAATGAAAAGACTTTGTAATGTTTAAGGAAGTGAATATAACCACAAAGATATTACCCAAAACTAAAACTATAGCTTAACATAACTTACAAATATTTTATATAAAAAGCAGAGACTTCACTAAGCCAACAAAGGTCCATATAGTCAAAGCTATGGTTTTTCTAGTAGTCATGTATGGATGTGAGAGTCGGAAAGAAGGCTGAGCGCCGAAGAATTCATGCTTTTGAACTGTGGTGCTGGAGAAGACTCTTGAGAGTCCCCTGGACAGCAAGGAAGTCAATCCTAAAGGCAATCAACCCTGAGTATTCACTGGAAGGACTAATGCTGAAGCTGAAGCTCCAATATTTGGTCATCAGATGCAAAGAACTGACTCATTGGAAAAGACCCCGATGCTGGGAAAGATTGAAGGCAGGAGGAGAAAGCAATAACAGAGGATGAGATGGTGGCATGGCATCACTGACTAACTGGACATGAGTTTGAGTAAACTTAGGGAGATAGTGAAGGACAGGGAAGCCTGGCTTGATGCGGTTCATGGGGCTGCAAAGAGTCAAACACGACTTAGTGACGAAGAATAAGAACAAAACAGAACTGATGCATGCATGCATGCTGAGTCACCTCAGTCGTGTCTGACTCTTTGCAACCCCACGGACTGTAGCCCGCCACGCTCCTCTGTCCATGGATTCTTCAGGCAAGAATACTGCAGTGGGCTGCCATTTCCTTCTCCAAACAGAATTAAGGAGTACCTTAAAAGAATAATACAGGAACTTCCCCAGGGGCCCAGTGGTTAAGACTCTGCATACCCGACGCAGGGGGCATGAGTCCAATTCCTGGTTGGGGAATTAAGATGCTGCATGCTGCACAGCACAGCCTATTATCATTTAATTAAAAATAATAATAAATAAAAATATAGAAAGTGACACAGCTTCATTAAGTGGTATTTACTCCAGGAATGCAAGGATTGTTCAATAATTCACCACTTACTAGAGGAAAAGCAAAATCATATTATCTCTACAAGTCCTGAAAAACATTAACGAAGTCCAACATCTATTTTTTATAGTATCTAGACAGAAATAATAAGATAGGCTTTTAAATAAATTATATTGAGATAACTCGTTATTCAGCCACGCTCCTCTGTCCATGGATTCTTCAGGCAAGAATACTGCAGTGGGCTGCCATTTCCTTCTCCAAACAGAATTAAGGAGTACCTTAAAAGAATAATACAGGAACTTCCCCAGGGGCCCAGTGGTTAAGACTCTGCATACCCGACGCAGGGGGCATGAGTCCAATTCCTGGTTGGGGAATTAAGATGCTGCATGCTGCACAGCACAGCCTATTATCATTTAATTAAAAATAATAATAAATAAAAATATAGAAAGTGACACAGCTTCATTAAGTGGTATTTACTCCAGGAATGCAAGGATTGTTCAATAATTCACCACTTACTAGAGGAAAAGCAAAATCATATTATCTCTACAAGTCCTGAAAAACATTAACGAAGTCCAACATCTATTTTTTATAGTATCTAGACAGAAATAATAAGATAGGCTTTTAAATAAATTATATTGAGATAACTCGTTATTCATCTGAAAAAAAAAGAACTGCATTATTTCTTTTCAATTTGTACCCAAATTTCAAATGCACCCAAATTTCAAATGCATTAGATTAAATGTTAAAAAAAAGGAAAAGTTATAAAAGTATCAGAAGAAAATGTGGGAGAATTTTCCAAACAATTTGAACCAGGGAAGAACTTGCCCAGTAACACATAAAAATCAAGAACAATAAAGCAACAGATTTATATATTGAACAACCTAAGAAACAAGACAGAATTCTGCATAGCACTAAAACCTCATAAAGAAAGGAAAAGGGTAACTAATAAACTTGGAAATAATATTTACATCACAGAGAGTTAATTTTCCTAATATATAGAGTGCCTATACATTAATAATAAATAGCAAATCCAGTATAAAAGTGGAAAAGAACATAAATAGTGCCCCAAAGGAAATACCAATAGCTCTTAAATATATAAATACATGCATAGTGTCATTTACTGTAAAAGATACCATTTTTTACATGTCAGATTGGCAAATATAAAACAAATAGTTACACATCGTGTTGGGGAGGGTTAGACAAACAGCCATTTCCACGTATTTTCCATGGCAGTGAAAACTGATTTAGCTTCTGTGGAAAGCACTTCAGCAGTATCTGGCAAAATACATGTACCTTTTGACCCAGAAATTCCTCTAATGAGAATATTCCCTGTAACAGTATTCATAATTTATGATGTTTCACACAAAACAGGATTCACTATAGCATCCCCACATGCTAGACTTTGGAAACAACCTCAGCGTCTGCTTTGTGCTCAGTCGTGCCCGACTCTGTGACCCCACAGACTACAACGCTCCAGGCTCCTCTGTCGATGGGATTTTCCAAACAAGCCTACTCGAGTGGGTTGCCATTTCCTTCTCCAGGGAATCTTCCCCACCCAGGGGTCGAACTTGCATCTCCTGTATCTTTTGCATTGCAGACGGATACTTTACCCACTGAGCCATTAGGGAAACGCTAGATGGCAACAGCCTACATGTTTATAATTAGAGGACCAATTTCCTAATTACAACAGAACAGCTTCCACAAGCGAAACAGCATTGTTTACTGGCTAGGCACCATCTCCAACTTGTATTTTCAAATAAAAATGCAAAACAGTGACAGTGATACCATTTGTTTATATTAAACAAAAATAAGCCCACAAACATTCATATTTCATACATCTAATTTATATGTCCATATGATGGGCTTCCCTGGTGGCTCAGATGGTGAAGAATTCACCTCAATGTAGGAGACTCAGGTATATTTTTATTTTATATTTCTGTTAGTTTATCCAAAACACTGGCAGCCCTGGTTACCTCTTAAGAGTGAACTGGATGCCTGGAGGAGAGACACAGGAAGGAGGCTTACTTTTCACTTTATCCTCTTGACTTTGTCATGTTCCCTAGATGCGGAAATAGGGATTCTTGAGTATGTGCTTTCAAGGAAAGGGCAGGGATCAAAAGCTAAGTAAGAGGGCTTTCCCTGGTGGTCCAGCGGCTAAGAATCTGCCTTGCAGGCCTTCCTCGGTGCTCCAGTGGCTAAGACTCCACGCTCCCAATGCAGAGGGCCTGGGTTTGATCCCTGGTCTGGGAACTAAGTCTCATATGCCGCAACTAAAGATTCTACACACAGTAGCTAAGACCTGACACAGCCACATAAATAAAAATAAATATTTAAAAAAAAGAAGAAGAATCTGCCTTACAATGCCAGGGAGGGACACAGAAAGATCTCACATACCATGGGGCAACTAAGCCCCTGTGCCACAGCTACTGAGCCCATGCTCCAGAGGTGGCGAGCTGCAACTCCTGAGCCCATGCTCCAGAGGCGGCGAGCTGCAACTCCTGAGCCCGTGCAGTCTAGAGCCGGTGCTCCGCAGCCAGAGAAGCCACTGCTAGGGAAGCCTGTGTGCCACAGCTAGAGAGTGGCCGTGGCTTGCCGCAATTAGAGAAAGCCCACTCACAGCAAAGAGGATCCAACACGGCCAGACGTAAAGTAAATAAGTAAACATTTTTTGGAAAGGTAAAAGAAAAAGAAAACTGAGAATGTGTCTTACCTGGAGTCTAGCTTCTGGCTGGCACCTTGAGGAGCTCTGCAGTGTGAACTGTACCTTGAGACAGAAGGTCCAGGCTTTTGTATCCGTATCAGTCTGTCTGCCTGTGAGCTGCCTTCAGGAGGAGGGAGTATCCTCTCAGGAGAAGGGGCTTGTATTGGCTAAAGGTAAATCAGCCCTGAATGCTCATTGGAAGAACTGATGCTGAACCTCAAGCTCCAATATTTTGGCCACATGATGTGAAGAATCACCTCACTGGGAACGACCTTGATGCTGGGAAATACTGAGGGCAGGAGGAGAAGGGGGCGACAGAGGATGAAATGGTTGGATGGCATCACCGACTCAATGGACATGAGTTTGAGCAAACTTCAGGAGATGGTGAAGGACAGGGAAGCCTGGCGTGCTGCAGTCCATGGGGTGGCCAAGTCAGACACGACTTAGCAACCAAACAAGAACAACAACAATTCTCCAGAAAAGGGGCCGCTCTGAGGAATTAGCAATCAATTTTTTGAGCAGCCGAGGAACTAAATTAGAAAAAGGGATGTAGACCCTATAGGTATCTACTACAAACTCACTGTACTGCCCGAAATCTATATGTATTAAAAAAAAAAACAATTAAAAAAATCAATATTACAGAATGGTCTCTTTTTGTTGTTTGTCTAGATTCTAAATCCAGCACAGATGCCAAAATTTAAATAGTAAAAGTTAGCCTTCAGAATACTTAGCAAGACTCCAGTTTCGGACAATATTAGTCAATTTTTCCTCCAGTACTGGAACAGGTTGGGTTTTTTTGGACAAGCACCACATGAAATAGTTGGCTTGCGTTTAGGTGACCTCCTGTTTGAAATATCCACAACTTTAAACATTGGACTCGTTCATTGACTGGAGTCCGCAGGACACAAAGAGGAAGTGAGGAAAGAGTAGATTTTTATCTGCTTTCACAGGCTCATCCCAGGACGAAGGGTAAGGGGACCAAGCATATCATTTGTCTCTATCCTTTATTTTTCCATACCAAATATAGTTATAAATGTTGCATATGGTGGTGTACAGAAAAAAATTTCCAGAAATTGGACAGAGGGCAAAAACATGATCAGGGGATCCTTTTTTCCTGGCTGCAGGGCATGTGGGATCTTAGTTCCCCAGCCAGGGACCAAACCTGCACATCCTGCAGTGGGAGTGAAGAGTCTCAACCACTGGACCACCAAGGAAGTCCCCATATTAGAGCATTTCTCATAAACTCTCCTGAGGTCATGTCTCATAACTTTAGGGGTGGCAGAGCCTGGTGGGCTGCCATCTATGGGGTCACACAGAGTCAGACACGACTGAACTGACTTAGCAGCAGCAGCAGCAACTGATTAGGGCCTAGATATCTCACAACACTGTAAAGTTAGATGTTAACTTGCAAAAACTGGTTCGGTTCAGTTCAGTTCAGTCGCTCAGTCGTGTCCGACTCTTTGTGACCCCATGAATCACAGCACACCAGGCCTCCCTGTCCATCACCAACTCCTGGAGTTCACTCAGACTTGCATCCATCAAGTCAGTGAGGCCATCCAGCCATCTCATCCTCTGTCATCCCCTTCTCCTCCTGCCCACAATCCCTCCCAGCATCAGAGTCTTTTCCAATGAGTCAACTCTTCGAATGAGGTGGCCAAAGTACTGGAGTTTCAGCTTTAGCATCATTCCTTCCAAAGAAATCCCAGGGCTGATCTCCATCAGAATGGACTGGTTGGATCTCCTTGCAGTCCATGGGACTTCTCCAACACCACAGTTCAAAAGCATCAGTTCTTTGGCGCTCAGCCTTCTTCACAGTCCAACTCTCACATCCATACATGACCACAGGAAAAACCATAGCCTTGACTTGATGGACCTTAGTTGGCAAAGTAATGTCTCTGCTTTTGAATATGCTATCTAGGTTGGTCATAACTTTTCTTCCAAGGAGTAAGCATCTTTTAATTTCATGGCTGCAGTCACCATCTGCAGTGATTTGGGAGCCCCAAAAAATAAAGTCTGACACTGTTTCCACTGTTTCCCCATCTATTTCCCATGAAGTGATGGGACTGGATGCCATGATCTTTGTTTTCTAAATGTTGAGCTTTAAGCCAACTTTTTCACTCTCACTTTCATCAAGACGCTTTTTAGTTCCTCTTCACTTTCTGCCATAAAGGTGGTGTCATCTGCATATCTGAGGTAATTGATATTTCTCCCATCAATCTTGATTCCAGCTTGTGTTTCTTCAAGTCCAGCGTTTCTCATGATGTACTCTGCATGTTAGTTAAATAAGCAGGGTGACAATATACAGCCTTGACTTACTCCTTTTCCTATTTGGAACCAGTCTGTTTTTCCATGTCCAGTTGTAAATGGAGGTGGGATTTCCCTGCTGATTCAGTGGTTAAGACTCCTTGCTCTCAGTGTAGAGGGCACAGCTTCCATCCCTGACCAGGGAACTAAGATCTGGCATTTCACATCGCACAGTCAAAAAATAAAAGTAAATGAGGATAACATTGACAGGGACTTAACATGTTTCCCATTCTTGGTTGTGCACTACAGTTAGATCTTGATATGCTGAATGTTTGCAAAAAGGGCTCTACTGTAACCAAGTCAGGTCCTAATCTCTAAACAGGTTGGCCAAATTCCTATTTATTAATATTAAGAGGAAAACTGCATCCTACAGAGAACACCAAAGTCCATAATTCTGTAATGGAAGTCAGTATTTATAAAAGGGAAAAAAATGTTGAGTGATCAGAAGACATGAATAAAGTGTCAAGTTTTTTTGTCTCTTAAAATAGCCAAGCTGGCGCATAGTTCACAAAGCTTTGTTACCAAGTGGAATTTGGGTTACAAAGCTGAAAATTAATGCAGCTGAGTCCTTGATTATAAAAATGAGGCACATCTCAAATGATCTATTTATAAGCAGTGTGTGAGGCAGGCTGGAACCGAGCAGTGTCTCACTTCAGCCCCCCTGGTTGGCCCACCCAGACGACTTCGCAGGACTGTACCTGCCACGTGACCGGTCATACACTCCTTTCCTGTTGCCTTTCCTGCTTAACCTGATATACAGCTCCAGAATATGGCGAAGCAGACTCCTTTCAACGTAGTGATGAAGTGCATTGGAAGTTTTTGTTACTTTCAGTGTGTTTCTGGACATGGGCTCCCTCTTGTGGTTCATAGGGTAGGCCTATGCTATACAAGACCTAAGAAATCTTATTTTCATTTTTGCGGCTGCAGATTACTTGGCCCCTGGTAGAAAAAATGATTATAGCTGAATGGATTGATACTTTTTCAGGAAGCATTGCATCCAGAATGATCCATGTGTAAAAGACCCACTGTGGGGCTTCTCTGGTGGCTCAGCAGGAAAGAATCCACCTGCCAATCAGGAGACACAGGTTCCATCGCTGGTCTGGTAAGATTTCACAGGAAACGAAGCCCCTGCCCCGGGACTGAGCCCACGCACTGCAGCTCCTGACGCCAGCACACACAGATCCCGTGCTCCGCAACTGAGAAGCCGCTGTGAGAAGCCCGAGCAACACAAAGCAGCCCCCACTAGTGGCAACCAAGAGAACGCCCGCACAGCAGTGAAGACCCAGCACAGCCATGAGTAAATAAAACACCCAGCATGTAGGTTCTCTACCAGCTGAACACACAAAAAGCTAACTTGCTTATTCTCCCCAAAATAATAACCAGCGTTTTTGGAGTGCTTAGACTTCCCAGTGGCTCTGCGGTAAAGAATCCACCTGCAGTCCAGGAGCTGCAGGAGACGTGGGTTCGATCTCTGGGTCAGGAAGTTCCCCTGGAGGAGAGCATAGCAACTCAATCCAGTCTTTTTGCCTGGGAAATCCCATGGACAGAGGAGCCCAGCGGGTTACAGTCCACAGAGCCACAAAGAGTCAGACACGACCTAAGTGACTTAGCACGGAGTGTTTACTAAGTTTCGGCTCCTGCTATAAACATTTTATGTAGAGAATTATGTAACCTTTTATTACGGGAAATTTTAAGCTTAAGAAATAAAAAGCATGAAAAAGCCTCTATGTATGCCTTGCACACTGTTTTTTATTGTTCTTTTTCTAATTGGAGTATAGTTGAGTTACAATGCTGTGTTAATCTTTGCTGTATGGCAAAGGGACTCAATTACATATACATTCTTTTTTATTTTTTTTTAAGATTTTCCTTCTTCAAAGTATATATATATATTTTAATATAAATTTATTTATTTTAATTGAAGGCTAATTACTTTACAATATTGTATTGGTTTTGCCATACACCAATATAAATCTCGGGAACACATGTACACCTGTGGTGGATTCACATTGATATACATTATTTTTTAAAATATTCTTTTTCATTACGGTTTATCCTAGGATACTGAATATAGTTTCCTGTGCTATATGGTAAGACCTTGTTGTGTGTCCATCCTAATTGTAAATAGTTTGCGTCTGCTGCTGCTGCTGCTGCTGCTGCTAAGTTGCGTCAGTTGTGTCCTACTCTCTGCGACCCCAGAGATGGCAGCCCACCAGGCTCCCACCAGGCTCTCCCATCCCTGGGATTCTCCAAGCAAGAACACTGGAGTGGGTTGCCATTTCCTTCTCCAATGCATGAAAGTGAAAAGTGAAAGTGAAGTCGCTCAGTCGTGTCTGACTCCTAGTGACTACATGGACTGAAGCCTACCAGGCTCCTCCATCCATGGGATTTGCCAGGCAAGAGTACTGGAGTGGGGTGCCATTGCCTTCTCCGAGTTTGTGTCTGCCAACCCCAAACTCCCAATGCATCATCCTTGCTCCCCTGACTCTTGGCAAACACAAGGCTGTTCCCCCTGTGACTTTCTTTCTGTTTTGTAGATATGTTCGTTTGATGTAACACCCATTTAAAGTCATTATCATCAACATTTTAACATTTTGCCCTATATGTTTTATCTACCACCTCTGTTTTCCCTCAAATTTTTTCCTGAAGTATTTAAAGCCAATGCCAGATGTCCTATAACTCATTCATAACTATCTTAAATATATTATTAATTTTAAAAATATATTAGCTATTTTAGTCCTTAAAAGCAGATAATCTTATTATTCCCATTTTCCCTATGTATAAACTGAGGCAAATGTGACTGGATCATTTAAACCTTGAAGTCTGACTGCCAGCCTCCCAGGGGCCCTGTGCCCTGCCTCCTGATATCGATCCTCTGTGTAAGTTCCCCAACACGTTACGCCAGGGTGGATCTGTGAGACTGAAGGCATACAGCAGAAAAGATGCTATGTCACTTCCGAGACTGGATTGTGCCTTCTGTCTTGGGTGACTCTCCCTTTGTTGAATTATCTGCCTCTAGGAGAAGACAGCTGCCATGTCCAGCAGTTCCACGGAGGGTCCCACATGGTGAGGGATGCAGGCCTCCAGCCCCAGCCAGCCCAGGGCTCAGGTTCACCAACAATGGCATGAGATAACTTGAAGCCAGACTCTCCAGCCCTATTTGAACCTTGAAATGAACACAGTCAGAGCTAACAGTGTGACTGCAACCTCAGGAGGGACCCTGAACCAGGACCATCCAGCTAAGCCACTCTCAGATTTCTGACCCACAGAAATTATGAGAAAATATTTATTGTTGAAGCTGTCGTGTTTTGAGTAACTTGTTACATAGTGCTAGACTATTAACAGTCTGTGTTCTCAATCACTGTTGTACTCTGTCCCCAAATACAAGTCTGTGATAGCTTTGCTTTGCCACTACTCTGATACCTAAGTGACAATGCTGAGGCAATGAACCAAGAGGATATATTTAGGGAGCTTAATATCATGCACACATTTCACTGTTACTCTAATCTGTGAGTGGTGAATATAATAACAAAAAACTAGTTAATTAAACCAAATGCTGCAACCATGAAATTAGAAGACTATTGCTTCTTGGAAGGAAAGCTATGACAAACCTAGACAGTGTATTAAAAAGCAAAGACATCACTTTGCTGACAAAAGTCCATATAGTCAAGGCTATGGTCTTTCCAGTAGTCATGTACAGATGTGAGAGTTGGGCTATAAAGAAGGCAGAATGCCTTTTGAACTGTGGTGTTGGAGAAGACTCTGGTGAGTCCCTTGGACAGAAAGGAGATCAAACCAGTCAATCCTAAAGGAAATCACCCTTGAATACTCACTGGAATGACTGATGCTGAAGCTAAAGTTCCAATACTTTGGCCACCTGATGCAAACAGCCAACTCATTAGAAAAGACTCTGATGCTGGGAAAGATTGAAAGGCAGAAGGAGAAGAGGGTGATAGAGGATGATGAGATGGTTGGATGGAATCACCAATTCAGTGAACGTGAACTTGGGCAGACTCTCAGAGATGGTGACGTACAGGGAGGCCTGGCATGCTGCCGTCCAGGGGGTCACAAAAAGCCGGACATGACTTGGCGACTGAACAACAACAACAATCCCACCATTCATATAATTTTCAATTTATTTCCTACTTTTTAAAAAAATGACAAGAAAATCCCCTGACGGTCTAGTGGTTAGGGCTCCATGCTTCCACCGCAAGGAGCTCAGGCTCAGGGAACTGAGATCTTGCAAGCTGTGTAGCGGAAAAAAAAAAAAAAAAAAAGGGCAGAGTATTTTCTATTAGTTATTACACCAATACCCTATTCATATCCTAGTAATTGCAATTTAACTATTTCCAGGTAGTCTTTTTTTTTTTTTTTTGACTATAAATGATGCTTTTTTAAACACCTGTATACATCCTACCTTGATGAACTTTGGCAGGTATGATCTTATGGAACATTTCTAGCAGTGAGCTTGACTGACCAAGCATACGTGCATTCTCCACTGATAGCAACCCTAAATCACGTACACAAAAGTCCAACTAGTTATAATACTGCCAATCCTATGTAGACATCCCCGCTTTCCCACGCTTTTGTTAGAACTAGATACCGTTAAACTTATCAATTTTGCCAATCCAAAAGGTGTTAACTATCTTCTATTGTTTAGATTTGCATTTCTTTAACTGTGACTGAAGTTAAGCCTTTCTTTATGAGTTTATTGATCATTAGTATTTCTTTTTCTCTGAACTATCCGCCGTATAAGAGCTCTTTGCAGTCTGGACATTAGCTTGTCAAATATGTTGCTAATACTTTTTCTGGTCATTTGACCTTTGACTGTTTATGATTTATGGTTTAGACTTTAGGTACTACTTAGTAAGGCTTTCTTTATTCTACAATAGCAAATATATGTTCCCATGCTTTCTTCTAGAAGTTTCTGTTTTTCAATGGTTGCATAACATTTTTGCTCCCTCTGAAACTTATCTTGGGTTAAAGAATAAAATAAGGATTCAGTATTTCTCCCCCAAATATATATAGTAATCTAGTTGTTTTGATGCAATATATATAATTTCTCATTCCTTATCAATTTGACATGATACCTTTATGACAAATTAATTTTCCATGTGTATTTGGATCTATTTTGCACCCTTTATTCTGTTCCATGTATCTGCCTATTTCTTTGCAAGTTTTTAAGTACTTTCATTATTATAGTTTCAATTTGTGGTCAGACCACTTCCCATTCATACTTTGTTTTGAATGTTCCTGGTTACCATGAATTATAGAATTGTTTTTCAAGATTAAAAAAATCCATTGTATTTTAATTGGGATTGGATTGAATTAGGATGACAATTTAGGAAGAATTTCTATATTTAACATATTTAGTCCTTTGATTCAAAAAATGTTATGTCTTTCAATTTACTTATCTTCTTTCGTGTCCCCAAATAGAATTTTGAAGTTTTCATTCAAGTTTATACATTTTTTATTTGTGAATGCTAAGACAGTTGATCAGTTTATAGTTTTTAAAATAAAATGGCTTCCTCCACTAAATTTTCTAATTAGGGATATGTTGCTCATTTTTATATACAAAGTGTATAACCTTCCATTTTCATGAATTCTACAGTTGCTTCTAATAGTTTTAGTAATTCTCTGGGTTTTGTTTTGTTTTTTTCTTCTAGATATAGATTGTAAACACTGTTTTTACAAAGTATTTATTGGGAGATGGTGGGATGATTTAGGAGAATAGCATTGAAACATGTATACTATCATGTAAGAAACGAAGCGCCAGTTTATGTTCGATACAGGATACAGGATGCTTGGGGCTGGTGCACAGGGATGATCCAGAGAGATGATATGGGGTGAGGGAGAGGGAGAGGGTGGGATGATTTGGGAGAATGGCATTGAAACATGTATACTATCATGTAAGAAACGAAGTGCCAGTTTATGTTCGATACAGGATACAGGATGCTTGGGGCTGGTGCACAGGGATGATCCAGAGAGATGATATGGGGTGAGAGGTGGGAGGGGGTTTCAGGATTGGGAGCTCATGTACACCTGTGGCTGATTCATGTCAATGTATGGCAAAACCAATACAGTATTGTAAAGTAGAATAAAGTAAAAATAAAATTAAAAAAATAGAATAAAATAAAAATAAAATAAAAAGCAGAGATATTACTTTGTCAACAAAAGTCAGTCTAGTCAAGGCTATGGTTTTTCCTGTGGTCATGTATGGATGTGAGAGTTGGACTGTGAAGAAAGCTGAACACTGAAGAATTGATTCTTTTGAACTGTGGAGTTGGAGAAGACTCCTGAGAGTCCCTTGGACTGCAAGGAGATTCAGCCAGTCCATCTTAAAGGAGATTAGTCCTAGGTGTTCATTGGAAGGACTGATGTTGAAGTTGAAACTCCAATACTTTGGCTACCTGATGCAAAGAGTTGACTCATTGGAAAAGACCCTGATGCTGGGAAAGATTGAGGGCATGAGGAAAAGGGGATGACAAGGAGGAGATGGTTGGATGGCATCACCAACTCAATGGACATGGGTTTGGGTGGACTCCAGGAGTTGGTGATGGACAGGGAGGCCTGGTGTGCTGTGATTCAGGGGGTTGCAAAGAGTCGGACATGACTAAGCGACTGAACTGAATGAAACATGAGCATGATGCTACCAAAAGAAAACATTCAGAGAACAAATATTTTGCTGAAAATTTAAAATATGAAGGCATAATTTAAAAACAATAAAAGGGTTAGAAAATTAATATAGCTGGAAATATTTTTCAGGGGGCAGAACAAAAATAAATGAAAAGAGGAGGAAATATAATAAAATTGGAGACTAGTATAGAATGTCTATAGGAAAAGAGAAAATACAAAGAGAAGATATCATCCATGAAATAATTAAAGAAAATTTCTCAAAAGTGAAGGATATAAATTTCCAGATTGAAAGGACCCATCAAGCACCCAGGACAATGGTGAAAATAAATACACAACCAAGTCACTCTGTCAGGAAGTGCAAAACCACTTGGGACAAGGTGATACTCTAAAACTTTCAGAGGGCAAAAGCAGACATCAAATGATTGGGAACTAGAATGCCTTGTGAATCAACATGGTAAACCTCAAATTTTAAATAATCAAAGCAAGCTTCAGAAGAATACCATTGAAATAAACTTAAAAACATGCTAACCTATATTCATTTTTCATATATTAATTCTTCATATATATATATGTATCTGTAAATAAATGCATAGAGTAATAAACCTCAAATTCAGAACAGCTATTACTTCTAGGGGAATATGTTATTACACAGAAATACATAAAGTACTTCTCTCTATACATATATGTATATGTGTGTGTGTGTGTATATATATACACACACATGTATATGTATATAGGTGTGTGGGTGCTTAGTCATGTCTAACTCTTTGCAAACCCATGGATTGTAGCCCACCAAGCTCTTCTGTCCATGGGATTTCCCAGGCAAGAATACTGGAGTGGGTTGCCATTTCCTCCTCCAGGGGAGTCTTCCCAACCCAGGGATCAAACCGGCATCTAATTCATCACCAGAGCACCACCTGGCAAGCCATATATATACATATATATATATAAACTTTGGTGTAGCAGTTTTCAGTTCAGTTCAGTTCAGTCACTCAGTTGCATCCAACTCTTTGCAACCCCATGGACTACAGCACACCCGGCTTCCCTGTCCATCACCAACTCCCAGAGCTTGCTCAAACTCATGTCCATCGAGTCGGTGATGCCATCCATCTCCTCCTCTGTCGTCCCCTTCTCCTCCTGCCTTCAATCTTTCTCAGCCTTTTCCAGTGAGTCAGTTCTTTGAATTAGGTGGCCAAAGTATTGAAGTTTCAGCTTCCAAATCAGTCCTTCCAATGAATATTCAGGACTGATTTCCTGTAGGCAATTTTAGGTTCATAGTAAAACAGAGGAAGGAATGGAGATTTCCCATTTACCTTCTACCCTCATGTGTACCCAGACACCCCCATTACCACTTCCATTTATCAATATCCCCACCAGAGAGCTCCATTTGTTATAATCATCAATAAACCTATACTGACACCTTAGAATCACCCAAAGTGCATAGTTTATCTTTGGGTTAAGTTTTGGTGTTGCACATTCTATGTGTTTGTACTTACTCACTTCAGTCGTGTTTGGCTCTTTGTGCCCCATTAACTGTGGCCCACCAAGCTCCTCTGTCCATGGAGTTCTCCAGGCAAGAATACTGGAGTAGGAAGCCATTCCAGGGGGTTTTCCCAACTCAGGGATCAAACCCAGGTCTCCTGAATTGCAAGTGGATTTTTTTTTACCATCTGAGCTATCAGGGAAGCCTGCACATTCTATGGGCTTACACAAATGTGTAATGGCATATATCTGCCACTACAATATCAACAGCGTAGTTTCACTACTCTAAAAATCTTCTGCTATACTTTATTTATTAAAAAGAAGGGAAATCCGAATTACATATGGCAAAATGTTAAGGTCTGACAGCTGGGTTAAAGGTGTACAGGTTTTTAATAATTAATTCTCTAAAGTATTCCAAAGGTGTTAAAGTAGTTCAAAATGGAAAAGCTCATTGTTATCTCTTGGCTGACCTTTTGAAAAAACACCTGAGGATTATATATATATACACACACACACACACACACATTTGTTTTGAAATCTCTCCACCACCAAAGAAACGTATATGGGAGCATTCCTCTCCTTTCTGCATCTCTCAGCCTTTGTATCAACTTGATTTCATCAGCATAAAAGTGCATATATGATCTCTCCATGTAGTTTGTCCTGGGTCCTGAGCTCACCTAGAAATGAGAGCTTAGGACAGGGATATGGATGGACTGATGGATCACTGGGAACTTATCTTTGCTGAAAACTCAGCTAAATACAAAGCCCTTCTGATGCTGAGTCAGCAAGCATTACAGTCCCAGTGTCCCAGTATGACTGCCGAGCCAGGTGACTGATTTACTAGGGATAAGCAAACCTCCTTCTCATTACTTTTTTCCTATTGCTTTTTAATCATGGGAGTCCTCAGAAGAGTGTCACGATTGTCTCTAAGGTGACTGACTAAAGTAAGTAGGGATCTCGTTTCTTAGAGATTGGACTGGCTATATCTCAGTCAATTGGCCATATGTATCATAACTCTTGACACTTGAAAAGCTCTCTTAAATCACAAAAATTCTTAACTTTACTTCTGCTCAACGTCTTTAAAGGATCAAAAGGTAGGAGACATGGTGGAGTTGGAGGGCAGATGTCTCTGGCATCGCCCAGTCCATCACCTCACATTTCTTGTTCGAGTCTCACTTTCACTTTGTGCTAAATCCTGAAAGACTGGGGAGCGCGTGGAAGCACTGATTTCCAGTACTGGGCTCTTATTCATCAAACACAATCCTATTGGCAGGAATCTATGATGAGGACTCTGGGAGAGTTCCATGCGTCTGTCATTCCTGAAATATAGACCAGTCTCCATTCCAAGAAGAAATGGTCTCAAAGGTTCCCATAACACACATAATTGACTCAGTGTTAAAACAGTCTAGAGCCAGTGAAAATTTACCAGAAGAGAGCTCATTTACTGTGACTATTTTGGCCCCAAATAGTGGTTGGAAGGCAGGCTCTAGGGACAAAAGCTTGTCTTAAAAAATACCCAGCAGATTTTGAAAAGGAGGAAGAGAAGAACGTAAACCTTGAGGAGGTATTAAAAGGTATTACCAGGCTGGCGCCAAGATCATCCTCTGGTCAAGCAGGATAATGGCCGGGGTTAACCTCTGGCCTTTCAGGTTTCCAGTATGCTAGGTAAAAATGATAATACCAGTACTTTGTCGTATAAGTCTGAAGATGACATTGGTGACTCACACCAGTAGGATATCATCTAGTTATTTTCCCCGTAGGAGCCATAGATTTGTGTGGGCAATTTACTCTCTCCCTGTTCCTCCTGACAAGAAAAGAATGTTCTTTGAGAGGACTGAGCAGGGTTGGGGCACAATGTGTCTTTGCAGAGAGCAGGTAAGCAGCTTGCCTCCTTTGTAATCCCCTTGGGTCCCAGCTTCCCTCGGTCACATTAATAATGCCTGAATTTCCTGACCCTAGAGACTCTTTCTCTTTTCTGGCCCTGCATCCTGTGGCCGGGCCCTTCTCCAACACGACCCCTCTGATCTGCCTTTAAGCCCCACGGACCCTTCTGGGCTCTGGATGAGCTTCTTCAGCGCATTTTGGTAAAAATCAACTCATTTGTCAAAGCCTCTCTCAACTGTCACCTCCTATGTAAACCCTTTTGGGGCTGTATCCAGCAGAACCAGCTACTCTACACTCTGGGTGGCCAATGGCATCTTACATTCATGTTTCATATGCATTTGAACCTTAGGAATTCAATAAGTACTATCTTTTTTTTGTGAACATGCACGTTTGGGTCTGCGACCAAGAACCCCACCCCACCCCCCGCAACGCCACCCCACTCCAGGTCGGAGACTGAATCTCAATCATGATGTATACAGTGCTTGCCTCAGAGAAGAGCTCACTAGAAATTTGGTGGATGAAAAAATAAACATCTCTAGGCCAGAGAAACTAGGCCACGCTGAAGCTGGATCACAGAGTGGTTTGATCTCAGATTTTAACAGCACACCGAAGTAGGACTATCCTGATTATCTAGTCCAGTAGCAGTCACTCAGGATCAGACCTGTGGTAGGGACTGCAACTGAAGAAGGCATGAATCTGTGAAGACAAAGTTTAAAAAATTAGGATTCAGTACCAGGGGTCAAGGATTCAGTACTGAATTGATTTGAAATTCTCAAATACTTTCTAAGGAAAACAGTAATCCACTTCCACTTAGAGTTTAAAATAAAATAACCTGTTCTAACGTATATACTTTTTTAAAAATTGTGATTATTTAAGTGTCTTTCATTGTTTTCCTTTTATATCATTGTGGGGGTAGGGTGGATGATGAATACTTGAGTAACATCTGAAATGTTCCTTGCAGCTCTAAGTTAATAATTGAGTTGGTGTCAGGAGCTGCCTGAAAAGGGGGAGATCACAGGAGGCTGCTGTATTATTTAAGAAACCATACAGCTTGCTCCCATCCATTAGCACTAAAGGAAGGACCAAGCGTGGGACCCTGTTATCTTTAAACACTCACTAAATGGATGCTTGCTATGGCCCCAACTGCCAGTGGTACTGCAAACATGATGTAAGTATTCACACTGCAGGAAGGCCCTGCACACCAATGTGGGCAACTGTCAGTGGCACCTGAAAGCTAAGACTTTATTTTTAGCATTGGGTATAGAGCCCTGAGGTTTGTCTGGTGAGTCAGTTGATAAAGAAGCTGTCTGCAACGCGGGAGACTGCCTGCAATGCAGGAGACCCAGGTTTGATCCCTGGGTTGGGAAGATACCCTGAAGAAAGGAATGACAACCCACCGCAGTATTCTTGCCTGGAGAATTCCAAGTACCAGAGGACCCTGGTGGGGTCTTATGGGGTCTCAAGAGTTGGACACAGCTTAGCAACTAAGCTACTACTACTGTAGAGCTGCAAAGGACTAACTGCCCTGGCCTGCATGGTTCTTAAGGGAAGATTCCTACAATATTCACCCATCCCCGGTGCCATTGTCCACAGGGATGTGCCAAAGGCTTGTTGTTGAATGACTCACTGCCTCTAATCCCTGTGACCCTGCTGATGCTCTGGTGTCTGTTTCCCATCTGGCTGCACCAGAGGTGGGAAGCCTTTTAGGATGCTTGGCTTCTTAATTCTAGGAGTGCCTGCTCTGGTCATTCTCAACTCCTACCAAGAAGTTTATTGAAAATATGGCTGCTTTATAAGGTGTGTGGTAAAAGGAGAGCTGGTTTGGTTACCAACTCATTGGGATGTTTAGCGAACGCCTGAGCTTCCTTCTCCTTTGCCTGGCTGGTAAAATTCTGCCAGGACTTTCCACTCCCTCCTCACTCTCCCCAGGAGCTTCTCTGGTGCACTTTATAGTCTACTGTACATCACAGATGTCACAGAAGCACAGACCCCTAGAGGCGGAGAGAAACACAAGCTACCTCACACAAAGAAAAGTTAAGAGTGAGCACTGCATGGAAGCTGATTCCTGCCTCTTTGGAGCGATTTGGGGGATTCAACAGAATCTGTTGACTTTGTTACAAATTTGGATTCTTGGACTCTTAAATAGAAATTGCTTAAGAGGCCAGATGGAGGCTCAGCTGTAAAGAATCTGCCTGCAATGCAGGTGATGCAGGAGATATGGATTCGATCCCTGGGTTGGGAAAATCCCCTGGGAGAAGGAAATGGCAATCCACTCTAGTATTCTTGCCTGGGAAATTCTCTGGACAGAGGAGCCTGGAGGATTACAGTCTGCGGGGTCACAAAGAATCAGACATGGCTGAGCGATTGAGCATGCACAAGAAGCTAGACGAGAATTCAGGTGAGGCTTTGTTGGGACCCACGAGGGATAGAAAGTAACACGTTCGCTTGCTCACTCCCTGGTTGCAAGGAGCAGTGAGCTGGTTCCTTAAATGGGGTCAGGGTAGGGGCAGATCACCGGGCCAGGCTGGGAGGGAGGCGTAGGTGGTCTGCCCAGCCCCTCAGTGATGCTGTGAGCAGGGGTAGGCACAGTGCCCTGCTTTTCCTCCCGCCACCTCAGAAGCAGCAGTTGGGCTTTGGCCGTTTTGTGTCTCATTGTTCATACTTTGCCCCAAGTGCACATGTGTGCAGTTATTTTTAGTCCCTTATTGTTTCTTTGTCTTCCTTTGCTCAAAGAGACTTTTGTTCAGGTGCAAGCACTGCCAGTAAGGGTCTCAGGTCCCAGCCCGTCTCCACTTTGCTGCCCAGCAACAACCTTTCCTTTTGATTACCCTGTCTTTCTGGGTTACTATTTCAACTCTCTTCATCATGTAGGATCTATGCAGCATCTTTAAACTTCATGGTTTTAGTTTTGGCTGTGCTGGGTCTTCGCTGCTGTGCGCGAGCTTTCTCTAGTTGCAGCAGGTGGGGGCTGCTCTCCACTGCGGTGCCCGGGCCTCCCATTGCAGTGGCGTGTCCTGCTGCAGAGCATAGGACTCTGGGCATGGGCTCAGCAGTTGTGGCTCAAAGTTGTGGACTTTGCTGCCCCAAGGCATGTGGCGTCTTCCTGGACCAGGGATAGAACAGGTGTCCCCTGCATTGCAAGGCACACTCTCAACCTCTGGACTACCAGGGAAGCCCCAAATCTATGCAAATTTAACAGAGTTTCTAATAGATCTGAATCAAACATAACACAAAGCCCTCTTTCTTTGAAAAGACAACTGAGAAAATCATGGTTAACAGATTTGGTGAAAAGGGACTAATATGGATTCTTCAAGATTGTTGGCAACCTTTAAGAGGGCAGTTTCATTAAATTTATTCTTTTTTTTCCCCCATGACAAATATATGCATACTACATACTGTATGGATCCATCTGACTTGAAGAACTGCTGTTACAATTTAAAACCAGAATCCTCTCCAGCAAAATGAGTGCCCTGCCCCCTGCCTTTTGCCAAACATAGCTAAGTCTTGAATCAGTCCCGCATGAAAGCATTTGATTGGCAAGACCTAAATTAATCATGGGAACCTAGCTTTGAATGTCATTTTTCTGCTTTCTGGCCTCTCTGGAGACAGCACAGCTCTCTGGCGGAGGACTGGAAGAGGCTTAAGCAAGGCAGCTCACAGTCTCTGCCATGCCCTCTCTGGGCTGGAGCCTCAGAAATGAATACGGTATTGACTGGTCACTGAGGACCCTCCAGTCCACCTCTGGTGATTGTCTTATAGCTATGTAAGTATGTCTCTGTGTGAGATATCCTGTCCAGATGTCAGATGCTATGGACACACATAAGAGGGAACAACTCATTGCCACGGGGAATCATAAAAGGCTCTAGAAACCAGGAGGTGACTCTAGCGTCTGAGTGGTGAGTGTGAGGTGAAGGTGGAGGAGCATCACAAAGGTTGCAAGACATGTAGGGACCTCAACAACCAGGGTGGGAGGAGGAGGGAGGAGCTGGGAGGAGCAATGGGGACACCTGGCTGGATGGTGACCAAACCCAAATCCAAGCTCAGGAAAACACTGCACTCAATGCAGCAAGCTCATCGCTTGTGTTCCCTAGGTTAAGTGGAAGCTGTGTGGTGGTTCAGAGCTCAAGGCTCAAAACCCAGCTCCGCCACTAACTATTTGGGATCGAGATATTTATACTCCTTAAACTTCTGTGTTCCCATTTGGAAAATGTTGATATTACTGGTACCCATCACATAAGGTGACCGTTGAGGATTAAAAGTGATGATGATGCAAAGCATTTGGTCCAGGGGCTGGCACTTTGTGTCAGTACAATATGGTCCTTTTTGTCATTATAAGGGTCAGCATTCAGATCCACTGAGGATGAAGGTACAAGTGGATGGGTCCAGACAAAGGTGGGGACTGAAGTCACATCAGTGGCATTTGAGGTGGACAGTCTAGTCATGGAAGGCCCTAGGTATGTGACACAGGACTCAGCATACCAGGAAAGGCACTTGGCAGGAGCAGGTGCCCAGGCCCCTGTGCCCACAGCCTCTCCTTCCTCGGTCATAAACTTGCTACTCCTACAAGGGACAACAAAGGATGAGATGGTTGGATGGCATCATCGACTCAATGGACATGAGTCTGAGGAAGCACTGGGACTGAACAACTGAACAACAACCACAACTTCTACAAGGGCAGCAACTGAAACAAAATTCACAGAAAATATACACAGAAAACAATGCAAGATCCCAATGTCTCTGATGCTACACTGAGACATTCAGATAAAATGTAAGGTCTTCAAGAGCCCTTGCTCACTGGGTAATGAAGAAATGAATGACCTTTCCCTGTCATTAGGTAATCTAAGTATGATGTGATAAGGGTAACAGCTTTCTTCACATACAAACAGTGAGCACGTCAGAAATCCTCCATCCGCTTCTGAGATGGCACCTTGGGGTTTGGACTATAAGGCCCCGAGATTCTGGGGAAGGACGGTCAGGTTGCTGTGGTGATGCTCCCCGGGTACCCGGTTGCTGCTGGTCTAGCTCGGTCCAGGTTGGCGGCCTGCTCCCTACACTCCAGCCCAGCCTAACTTCTGCTTTGTCTTTCACCATGGATCTGGCGGAGTTCTGCTGCGTTCTTCCTCTGGCCTTGGCTTAGAGGTAGGCGTGGGGAGCTTGTGGGGCTCCTGAACTCTCATCCAGCACTCTTCCTGCACCCCCCCTCAGCCTCACGTGCTGGTGGGACCCTAGAGGTTCCATTAGTGCCATGGAGCTCCATCCTCCCTCTGCTTAACACTAGTGCACGGCTGCGTTCACTTTGGAGGAAGTGCCTACAAACTGGTGCATACAGGAGCCTAGAGCCAAGAACAGGGAGCAGGAGCCAGGCCCCGCTGCCACCGAGATTTCAAGACCTTTCTAAATATTCCTAAAGCTGTTGTGTGTGCTCAGTCCTGTCTGCCTCTTTGCATCCCCAGGGACTGTAGCCCACCAGGCTCCTCTGTCCTTGGGCTTCTCCAGGCAAGAATACTGGAGTGGGTTGCTATGTCCTCCTCCAGGGGGTCTTCCCAACCCAGGGAATCAGACCCTTGTCTCTGACATCTCCTGCACTGGCAGGTGAATTCTTCACCACTAGCACCTTCTGGGAAGCCCTCCAACCTAGTCCTTGAGGGGGCAGGGAGAGGAAGTGAGGATCTCAGCCTCTGCCTTCTCCCCGCTCTGGGCTGGGGGGGAAGCCTGTTTCTACTCCTCTCCCCATATGTACCACTGGGACCTCTCTAATCCAAAATGCTTTGGGCCAGGGACCAGGCTTTTGATATCTCTTTTCTCAGAAGAGATAAGAAGAAAATGTAAATCTTATTTCTCAACAAAGTGGGTAAAAATGTTTAGATGCCAGAAGCTGAATACAAACTCTCTCTTTTCACCCTGTTCTAACACCCCCTTCACTGCTTAGAATTCTCCCTCCGCCTCTCCTCCACATGCACATTCACACAGGCCCATGGGGAGAAGGCCATGAACAAACATGCAAATAAGGAAAGCAAAGCACTGCTCCTGCTTTTTAAAACGTTAACATACTGAGCTAGAATATTCGCTGAGTGGGACTTGATAAGGAGGTGGGCCTCCAGAACAATGGCTGGGAGTCCATGGCTGAGCATCTCAAGCCGCACTGAAGGCGTTTCCGGCTGTCATCCCAGCCTGACCCAGGAGCAGGCACTGGCCCACCTCTTGGGACCCCTCCTGACAGCCCAGCAGGGGCAAAAAGCAAGTGGCAGCAGCAGGCAAGTCTCTGCCCACACTTGCCCGGTTGGCCTGCTTTCTCCCTCCAGACCCACATTCCCATCAACCACCTTGTCGTCTGTGTCTTTGCTGATCCTCCTCAATTCCCTGAGCATGTTTTTTCTGTGAGCTTTAAAGAAAAAAAGACTTTTAAATATTTTATCCTGGACACATTCAAACAAGTATGGAGTAGAGCATAGTGAAGACTCACATAGCCATCACCAGGCCAACAATGATCAACACTCGGCCAATCTTGCTTCATTCATTTTCCCGTTCTTCTCCCTTCCGCCAGGTTACTTTGAAGGAAATCCCAGGCAGCTTATCATTTCTGGAAACTTTTTCATAATCCCCTAGGACAATTCACCATCTCACTTAAAAGGCACAAGCCCTTCCTTCAATACCCAGACTAAATTCATACGTTTGTAAGCAGCTTAGACATTAATTTCACTCACATGTCATCTTTCTAGAAATTTAGCATGAATCTTTGGTAGTTAGAATAGTAATCCCCCAATTTATCTGCTTTAATAAACAACAACAACAAATCAGTGCACCAATGGCTGTAACAGAAATCAATGCTTTTAAAAAGGGCTTTAAAGGACATCCCTGGCTATCCAGTGGTTAGGACTCTGAGTTTCCATTGCAGGGGGACCTGGGTTCAATCCCTGGTGGGGGAATTAAGGTCCCACAAGCTGGTGACTGTGTGGATCACAATAAACTGTGGAAAATTCTGAAAAAGATGGAAATACCAGACCACCTTACCTGCCTCTTGAGAAATCTGTATGCAGGTCAAGAAGCAACAATTAGAACTGGACATGGAACCACAGACTGGTTCCAAATAGGAAAAGGAGTACATCAAGGCTGTATATTGTCACCCTGCTTATTTAACTTCTATGCAGAGTACATCAGGAGAAATGCTGGGCTGGAAGAAGCACAAGCTGGAATCAAGATTGCTGGGAGAAATATCAATCGCCTCAGATATGCAGATGATACCACCCTTATGGCAGAAAGTGAAGAGGAACTAAAAAGCCTCTTAATAAAAGTAAAAGTGGAGAGTGAAAAAGTTGGCTTAAAGCTCAACATTCAGAAAACGAAGATCATAGCATCCAGTCCCATCACTCCATGGGAAATAGATGGGGAAACAGTGGAAACAGTGTCAGACTTTATTTTTTGGGCTCCAAAATCACTGCGGAGGGCGACTGCAGCCATGAAATTAAAAGACGCTTGCTCCTTGGAAGAAAAGTTATGACCAACCTAGACAGCATATTCAAAAGCAGAGACATTACTTTGCCGACTAAGGTCCATCCAGTCAAGGCTATGGTTTTTCCTGTGGTCATGTATGGATGTGAGAGTTGGACTGTGAAGAAGGCTGAGTGCCGAAGGATTGATGCTTTTGAACTGTGGTATTGGAGAAGACTCTTGAGAATCCCCTGGACTGCATGGAGATCCAACCAGTCCATTCTGAAGGAGATCAGCCCTGGGATTTCTTTGGAAGGAATGATGCTAAAGCTAAAACTCCAGTACTTTGGCCACCTCATGCGAAGAGTTGACTCACTGGAAAAGACTCTGATGCTGGGAGGGATTGGAGGCAGGAGGAGAAGGGGACAACAGAGGATGAGATGGCTGGATGGCATCACGGACTCAATGGACGTGAGTCTGAGTGAACTCTGGTTGGTGATGGACAGGGAGGCCTGGCGTGCTGCGATTCATGGGGTCACAAAGAGTCGGACATGACTGAGCAACTGAACTGAACTGAAGCTGTGTGGTCTGGCCAAAATAAAAACACAGGATTAAAAGTTACTTCTCTCTAGTAAGAAAAGTCCCACCCTCCTCCTCTGCACAACTTGCCCTGTGTTTTTTACCTAATTAGGTTGCTTAGCAAAACCTGTTTGCATAGATAAGTCAAAGAGATGTCTACCCAGCTCTGGTCAGAGTGAATGAGGTTATATATATTTTGGTAAGTTTTTTCTTAAAGTGGAGAAGAAGCATGTATAACTCAAACCAGTTTTTCAACTGTAGTTAATTGGGAAGGCTAGGTCTGCAAGACAAATCAGAGAATGACCATTTCATGCTACAGATGGTTTTGAACTTGCTTCTACACAGGGACAGATCTTAGAGAAAATTATACTCTCTGCTCATTATCCATTCCTTCTCCAGCAGTGATTGTACCATGAGAGCAATAAAACCCTGGACTCTCCTTTTCCGAAATATAGAAGTGGCTCAAGCTTCATCACTCACTTATGCCCAAGAATCCGAGGCTTGCTTTTCGCTGAACCATTCCAGTGTTCCTAGGATGATGAGCATATTAGCTTTGCAGTAACAGAGTTCAGAGCAAATATGGTGCCATGTTGAGTATTTCAAGCAGAAGGAAATTGAGAAACAGTAGGTGCAGCAGAGACTCACTGACCTTTCCCTAAAGCAGTTGAAGACCTCCATGTAAAGCTGCCTTCCCTATACTCAGAGGGAACAAATATCTTTACCTCCAATAAAGGGGGACTCCAAGAAAAATCCAAATGAATAGGTCTTGCTAAGTTTCTCTAGTTTTATTTCACTCATACCCATTTATCTATCACATTTCCCCATGGCTTTTTCACAGAATCTGGTATATGGACACTCGGGTTTAGCCATTTCTTTTGGTTTTCATTTCCTTATGAAGGCTCTATGTCACATAAAACTATATTAAATAATTTTGTATGCTTTTCTCTTGTTAATCTATCTTTTGTTACAGAGCCCCAGCTGATAACCTAGAAGGGCAGAAGGAAAAGGTTTTTTTCTTCCCTTATAGTAGTTTACTCTCTAAATTCTAAGTGTAACCTGATAGCAAGTTGTCCCTGTGTCTTTGCTATCAGCAAATGACTAGACAGGTGAGTTGGTCCAAATATTTAGTGTTGAAATATGACATATTCTCAAACAGCCTTGTAGGTTTAAGTGTTGAGGGTTGCCAATAGGGCAGATAGCTGATAGTTTTCCCAGATATATTTGCAGGTACATATTTTCATCATTAACAATGCTCAGAATGAAATATGAGGTACTTTTTCAGAAATAGCATTATATGAAATGATGGCTTTATATATTAATATGAACCATGTTGGAGAAGTATATTTCCTCTCATTTTATAAGGAATTTCCATTTTTTTTTCACCTAAGATTAAAAAAAAAAACTATTATATGAGATCAGTTTCCAAATCTTAACTTCTATTCAACTTTTGTAGCTTTAGAACAAATTACAAATTTGATTCCTGAACTTTTTTTTCAGAACTAAGAGGTTTGGTAAATATTTAAGATGATTGGTAGGAGGGAAAATGAAGGTGATTTGGAGTAACCCAAATCTCTCAGTAGAGCATCTGCTTACAATGCAGGAGACCTGGGTTCAACCCTGGGTTTGGAAGATCTTCTGGAGAAGGAAATGGCAACCCACTCCAGTATTCTTTCCTGGAAAATCCCATGGACGGAGGAGCCTGGTAGCCTATGGTCCATGGGGTCGCAAAGAGTCAGATGTGACTGAGCAACTTCATGGTAGTAAATCTCTCATCTGATGGATGAGAAAGCTGGGGCTTCCAGAAGTTCACGATGCCAAGAAAAAGGAGAACCAGTTTTTCAATCACGTATCCTGATTGCCATCAACCCTATTAGGTCTCCATTTCCTGTTTTTGAAATAAACATGATTTCTGGGTGGTTTCAGCATGATTTTATAGCTCAGTTGCCCTTTAGCTAACTTAAACTAGGATTACACGCTAAAATATATTTAGCATGTCTAGGATTCTCTTTCCTTTATGGAAATAAAATGTGAGAAAGTCAGTAATCATTGAAACAATGGAAACTAGGGGGTAGAGCCAAGCTCATACCTTTTATATTCCCTGAACACTTTGGGCAAGTGAAAGGATCTCTGTCTACTTCATTTGGGTCTTTCAAGAAGGGGGAGGATAGTGGTCATCATCCTCCTTCGTGGTGAAGATGAGTGAGCCTGTCCTGGGCAATTGACAAATAGCAATTCATCACTGAGTGGTGATTGTAAAAGGGAATGCATGCCTGGGGTTGCATGAACTCTTGTGATCATAGACTTTGGTTAAAGTCAGAGTTGGAAGTAACCAGAAGGAATGTTAGTTCATTAGTTCAGTCGCTCAGTCGTGTCTAACTCTTTGCGACCCCATGAATCGCAGCATGCCAGGCCTCCCTGTTCATCACCATCTCTCGGTGTTCACTCAGACTCACATCCATCGAGTCCGTGATGCCAACCAGCCATCTCATCCTCTGTCGTCCCCTTCTCCTCCTGCCTCCAATCCCTCCCAGCATCACAGTCTTTTCCAATAAGTCAACTCTTCGCATGAGGTGGCCAAAGTACTGGAG
>SJYC01120134.1:0-11276 GCA_006408675.1 Madoqua kirkii
GAAGGGAGTGGAGAAAACTTGAGGGGATTGTCAGCCTGGAAAAGGGCTGAAGGAAAGAGCTGAGGTCTAGGGATCACACAGACAGACCAATCCAGTTTCACAATCTTTCCAGGGGCCGGGTCGAAATGGTTTACTTTAAAGCTCCTGAAACTGGTTGAACTACCGCGTCTCTGTCTTAAGTCCATAATTTCTTTGGCTATAAACTTCATTCATAATTACCATGTGGCTTGTCGTTAACTAATTCAATTTTTTTTATTTTTATTATTTATTTATTTATTTGTTTGTTTGTTTAATGCTTTATTCCATTTCACAGTACTGTATTGGTTCTGCCATACATTGACATGAATCAGCCACAGGTGTACACGATCTCCCCATGCTAAAGCCCCCTCCCACCTCCCTTCCCTGCCCATCCCCCCGGTTCATCCCATACACCGGCCCCAAGCATTCTGTATCCTGTATTGAACATAGACTGGTGCTTCATCTCCCATATGATTGTATACATGTTTCGTTGTCATTTTTAAACTTCTTAAAACTTTCTCACTACCTCACCCTTCCTAGTTTGGTTTATGTTTTTGTCTTCTTTTCACATAAATAACACTAGTTTTTCAGAAGATGTAAGAGCTTTCCAGTCCAGTTCCAATTCTGGTAAACTAGTTGTGGAGACCTCCCTGCTGGCTCAGACACTAAAAAATCCCCCCGCAGTGCAGGAGACCTGTGTTTGATCCCTGGGTTGGGAAGATCCCTTGGAGAAGGGCACGGCCACCTACTCCAGTATTCTCACCTGGAGAATCCACGTGGGCAGAGGAGCCTGGCGGGCTATAGTCTATAGGATCTCAAAGAGTTAGACACTACTGAGTGACTAAGCACAGCATAGTACAGAACAGTTGTGGAGACTGTACTGGCAGAGCAGAGGAAATAGCTGGCCTAACATTTATTCATTCAAGAAATGTTTGCTCAGTGCCTGCTGTGTGTCAGCGGGGAATGAGATGAAAACAGCCTTTTCTTTAAAGAGTTTAGTGATTATTCTTTATCACTACTGGCTTCCCAGGTGGTGCTAGTGGTAAGGAGCCTGCCTGCCAATGCAGGGGATGTAAGACATGTGGGTCTGACCCCTGGTTGGGGAAGATCCCTTGGAGTTGGCCATGGCAACCCACTCCAGTATTCTTTCCTGGAGAATCCCATGGACAGAGGAGCCTGGCAGGCTATAGTCTATGGGGTTGCAAAGACTCAACTGAGCTATTTAGCACACCTGGGAATTCATAGATACTAAATCATTTAAGTGGCACAATTTCATAGTCAGTACCCATCCATTAATAAGCTTCATTGTTTGGGAGCTAGAATTCAAAAGAAGAAACATCATGCCAGCTCTTCAGCTTTCCAGGAGAACATGATACTTTTTCCCATGGTATTCAACATCAACAGATGGGGAAGGGCATCGGGAAGCTTGGGTCTGAATGGAAAGGCATCAGGCAGATATCCTGAAGTCCCTATACATATCCTTGCTTGACTCAGTCTCCCACCAAATAATGTAAAAACTTCAGTTCATACGTGGGCACTTTCATTCATTATTTTATTTATTCATCTAAAAAATATCTATTAAGCACCATTTGCAGATGGATGATAACTATCAGGATTGTTCCCAAGACAGAGGCTTTTGGGAAACTGATCATTTCATTTCTGGTTCCTCCATAGGCTGACTGGCTTTAGCTTGAGAGGCTGTTTGCAATAAATGTCATCTCTGCAGGTCTGAGATTTGGGAGGGGTCCCCTCAGCTTCCTGCAAATGAGGACTATGGTTGTAGAGAGAAAAGTGGAGTGTATCTGATGAAATCTTGAAAATAGGAGGACAATATATCTATCACAACTAGAAAGACATTCATAAGGAGGGAATGATGTGCCGGTTGTTGTGTATTTTCAGGTAATGTCCCTTTTTAAAAATATCTACTTATTTGGCTGCACTGGGTCTTAGCTGTGGCAGTTGGGATCTTCGATCTTCACTGCAGCATGTGGGATCTAGTTCTCTGAAATGCTATAACAGAAATAAAGAGTGCCTTTGATGGGCCCGTTAGTGGACTGGACAGGGCTGAGGAAAGACTCTGAGCTTGAAAGAAAGTGAAAGTGGAGGTCGCTTCATCGTGTCCAGCTCTTTGCAACCCTAAGGACCATACAGTGCATGGAATTTCCAGGCCAGAATATTGGAGTCAGTAGCCTTTCCCTTCTCCAGCGGATCTTCCCAACCAAGGGATCGAACCCAGGTCTCCCGCACTGCGGATGGATTCTTTACCAGCTGAGCCACAAGGGAAGCCCAGGACCTAGTTTCCTGACCAAGGATCAGATCTAGGCCCCCCTCCATTGGAAGCACGGAGTCTTGGCCCCTGGACCACCAGGGAAGCCTTTCGGGTATTACCTCTTGACTGTGATGTCCCTGGTGTCCTCCAAAGACCATTTTCCTTGATTACCACACCCCAAGACCAAAGCCACTAGGTGCTATGGAGACTTTCTGCCATATCTTCCTTCTGTCTCTCCTTACTGTAAAAACCTTTGACGATCAACCGTCTTCCTCACGCCTGCTGACCACCATCCGAAGGACACAGATGGCCAAACTGTGCATGGTAACCAATCGGCATCCAAGCTCAGGCGAAAAAAAAAAAAAAGACTTATTCACTTAATTGTTTTCTTTTTAGGTTATAAGAGTGAATCTTTATCTATTCAATTAATTATTGAGCATCTTTATGTATAAGGCAAAATGCTCTGCCTTTAGAAGCAGTTTCACTGTTACAAGCATCTCTTCAGCACATTTACTCCTGTACGTGAGGGAGGGTAGCAAGCATCGAAGATGGCCTTCCAGTAATGTTCACCTCCAGGTATTCCCACCTTTGTGTCGCCCCCTCCCATAGTGTATCAGGGTTGGTCTGAATATGGCAGAAGTGATGGTACATGATTCCCAAGGCTCAGTCATTAAAAAAACCATGGTGACTCTGCCTGGCCACCCATAGGAACTGTAAGATAATTTAATTGTTTCAAGCCACTAAATTTGGGGGTAATTTGTTATGCAGCAATAGTTACATCAATATGGTACATGAGGCCAGGACTGATCCATCTGAAGCTTTAAAACAGGGTTTAGTGGACCAACATGATTTGTCATAGTAGAATAACAAGTTGATAATTGCTTATCACAAAAGTAATTTAGCAAACTATAGCTTTGAAAAGGTAATTTACCTCAATGTTAAAGATATTATGAAAAAATAATTTTTTAAAATAATAATCAACATGCAGGAAGTACATAATGAAATTATATATGCCAATTTTATAGGAAAAATTACCTGAAGATTTTAGAAATTGTAATTAGTGGATCCCACTTTAATGGATTTTTAAAAGATTTTTTAAAGCAGTTAATAGTATGTATGAAAGACCATCAAAAAAGAAACTTTAAGAAAAGTGATTCTCAATTTTTTAAGATTTAAGAATCCATTTTCTTCTCTTAATAATAGCTGTCATTTTAATTAAGTCCTTAAAATAGTCTTGTGAGCAAAGTATTTCTATGCTCAAATTTTAGCTGAGGAAACTGAGGCTTGGACAACTTAAATAAAACCTGTTTAAAGTCACCCAGATAGCAGGTAACTGAGTTAGTATTTGAACCTGCTTTTGCCTGTCTCCTAGTCCTATACTTTTTCCATTATAATGGACATTTTTCTATGATTAGGTTTAAGGTTCAATATGTGTTGAATATCTCCTAGGCTACCACTACGTATGGAAAATGAGTAGACTTAACTTCTTATAATTTTGGTTTTTAAGAAAGTCTTTACTCTTAAATGGAAAGAAAAGGGTTGGTCTTTTCAATTATTTAAAATGTCTCCATTTTCTATCCATTCCTTCCACTGGTTAATTGCTTACTTTCTTGTTCACTATGGATAACTGCAAAATTGATAAGAACTTGTTATATAGAGAGGATTACCCCTAATTAACATTTAGTTGATAAAGATTCTTTTATATAACATATATAACAAATGACCTATAACTTGCACATAACAATAAATTATTTCCCAGCTAACATTTAGTTGATACAGTCATAGTGTCTCCTTTTCCAGTAGCAGATGTGATCTTCTGATGCTTGGTAATCCATGCACAAGGAAACCTCAAAAGTGGCCACCTTAACCATGACATATTCATGTAAAGTAACAAACTTTCTCTTGCTTTTTTAGTTTTTCCACTCTGAATAGAATAAAACAATGTCCATTCTGTAAGTATTTTGGTCAGTAAAATTGTCTATTTAATAAATATAGCAAGACCATAGTATATATCTTGTGATTCTATTTCTACAGAGATCTTCTCCTCTTTCGATGTGATGAAAACACCCGGAAGATGATGTGCTTTGCTGGAATGTTTTGGTTTGTGCTCACGAATTAGCTTTTACTTTCTCTCAGTGTGTGGCACAGTCTTCTCTATATTTTCCCCACACTGCTTTCTCTAGGAAGCACACCTACTTTTGTTTTTTTTAACATCAGTCACAAGTAAGTACTTTGAAGTATAATATTATAACATAATGTTACTATAGTTTAGAGAAATAAATGCATTTTCACAGTGTTTGAGACCATAAAATGTAATTGAAAGGCTTTGTGTTGAATAGTTAGAATGTTCATTTAACATGAAACTCTTTTTTTCTTCCTTCCTGCATACTTGATACCTTCTACACGAATCCATCCCTTTGTGCCAGCCTCAGTAGAGGTGCGTGTTTGCTCAACACATAGATCTTTGTGCTTGACCTCCCTTCTCCCTGTAGACTCTGGTTCATCAACTATTCCTTTCATTCCTTTGGCCTCCTTCTCTCTCTCTCTCTGCTAACTTTTGGCCTGCTGCTTGTAGCTGAGCTCAAAATTCCCAGCCTGATATAAAAACCAAAGCCCTCTCCAAAACTTAACCCAAGAAGATGTAAAAAAACATTAACAGGTCAATAACTAACAGAAGAAATGGAAAAACCATTAAAGAAAAAAAATAATTAATCATTAATGACAGTAATGACATTTATCAGCCTTGCTAAACATTTACTGTATTTAAGTGCCATGCTGAACAGTTAATATAAAAATTATCTTATTTAATCCTCAACAACAATAAGAGTTAGATATTAACACCATTTTACAGAAAGGGAAATTGAGGTTCAAAGAAGTAATGTTTGTGCACTTCAGAGCCTGCACACCACAACCAGAGGGTCTGTGCACCACAATGAAGACCCCGTGTGCCACAACCAAGACCCAAAGCAGCCAAATATATAAATATATATAAAAGAGGTGACGTTGCCCAGTGTTATACGGCTGTGTGTATCTCAGTTACTGTGAAAGAGCTGGAGTAGGATCCAAGCTTGTTGTATTCTCTTAACTGTATTTCTTCACTTGGTCAGCCAATTGAATGAAAGATAACTTAGCACCTTTGTGTATCTTTGGAACACTTGTTGCTGTTGTGCAGTTGCTCAATTGTGTCTGACTCTGTGACTCCATATCCTTCACCGTCTCCCAGAGCTTGCTCAAACTCACGTCCATTAAGTGGCAATGCCATCCAACCATGTCATCTTCTGTTGCCCCCTTCTTCTCTTGCCCTCAATCTTTCTCAGCCTCAGGGTCTTTTCCAGTGAGTCAGCTCTTCATATCAGGTGACCAAAGTACTGGAGCTTCATGTTCAGCATCAGTCTTTCCAACGAATATTCAGGGTTGATTTCCTTTAGGACTGACTGGTTTGATCTCCTTGCTGCCCAGGGACTCAAGAGTCATCTCCAACACCACATTTTGAAAGCATCAATTCTCTGGCGCTCAGCCTTCTTTATAGTCCAACTCTTACATCTGTACACAACTACACGGAAAACCATAGCTTTGACTAGACAGACTTTTGTCGGTAAATTGATGTCTCTGTTTTTTAATAGGTTCGTCATAGCTTTTCTTCCAAGAGCAAGCATCTTTTAATTTCATGGCTGAAGTCACCATCCACAGTGATTTTGGAGCCCAAGAAAATGAAATTTGTCACTGTTTTCATTTTTCCCCCATCTATTTGCCACGTAGTGATGGGGCTGGCTGCCAAGATCTTAGTTTTTCTGAATCTGAGTTTTAAGGCAGCTTATTCACTCTCCTTTTTCACCTTCATCAAAAGGCTCTTAAGTTCCTGTTGGCTTTCTGCCATAAAGGTGGTGTCATTTGCATATCTAAGGTTGTTGCTGATATTTCTCCCTGCAATCTTGATTCCAGCTTGAGCTTCATCCAACCCAGCATTTTGTACAATGTACTCTGCACATAGGTTAAATAAGCAGGGTGACAATATACAGCCTGTACGTGCTCCTTTCCCAATTTTGAACCAGTCCATTGTTCCATGTCTTGTTCTAACTGTTGCTCCCTGACCTGCATATAGGTTTCTCAGGAGGCAGGTAAGGTGGTCCTGTATTCCCATCTCTTGAAGAATTTCCCACAGTTTGTTGTGGAAACCAGTTCCACACAGTCAAAGGCTTTAGTGTAGTCAAAGAAGCAGAAGTAGATGTTTTTCTGGAATTCTCTTGCTTTTGCTATGATCCAATGGATGTTGGCAATTTGATCTCTAGTTCCTCTGCCTTTTCTAAATCCAGTTTGTACATCTGAAAGTTCTCTTTTGAACATAGAAGATAATAAATACATTTCTAATTTTCTTGGGAAAACTAGCTTATTTGTCCAAACCTATACTATACATATGGAGAAGGCAATGGCAACCCACTCCATTGTTCTTGCCTGGAGAATCCCAGGGACAGGGGAGCCTCATGGGCTGCTATCTGTGGGGTTGCACAGAGTCAGACACAACTGAAGTGATTTAGCAGCAGCAGCAACAGCATACTATACATAGATGCAAAAATAATAAAATTTAACAAATTAACTATATTAAATTTATATTATTAATAACAAAGGATCAAATTAAACTATTGTGTGTGCATGCTAAGTCACTCAGTCATGTCTGACTCTTTGCGACCCTATGGACCATAGCCTGCCAGTCTCCTCTGTCCATGGGATTCTCCAGGGAAGAACACTGGAGTGGGTTGCCATGCCCTCCTCCAGGGATCTTCACAATTCGGGGATTGAACCCACATCTCTTATGTTTCCTGCATTGGCAGGTGAGTTCTTTACCACTAGTGCCACCTGGGAAGTGTACTTTAGGCATGGGGGTGTGCATGCTGACTCGCTTCAGTTGCATCCGATTCTTTGTAACTCTGTGGACTTTAGCTGCCAGGGATGTCTATGGGATTTCCCAGGCAAGAATACTGGAGTGGGGTGCCATGCCCTTCTGCAGGTGATCTTCACAATACAGGAATGGAACCCATGTCTCTTAAGTGTCCTGCTTTGGCAGGAGGGCTGTATACCACTAGCACCACCTGGGAAGCCCATATATGTATATAAATCACATACATGCCCTATAACATAAGTAGTCACTCCCATCAACATTCACATCATTTTATTTGAAACCACACACACAGGCTCACGCTTGGATGCACAGAACTCCCAGCTGATATGCAGATGCCCCTCCTCTTTTCCTTACCAGGCAGTTGCTACTCCTGCCACTTTCATTTTTCATCTGCACACACCCTGCCACAGAACTCACGCAGATCAGGCTTTCCCTCCTCCAAAACATGACCCTTGCCTGGACGATGCCAAGCTCAACCATCAAACTTTCATTCTCTTTGTTTAAACGGAGGGATAGTTGACTGACAATGTTGTGCTAGTTCTGTGAGCAATGTGATTTGGCTACACACACACACATTCTTTTTCATCAAGTTTCATTTGAACTAATAGCCCTTGGCATATCTGATCATTCTCTCCTTTTTTCAACTACTTTGCCCATGTGGCCTCCAGGCCACCACTCTCTCTGTGTTCTCCTCCTGTGGCTCCAGCTGCTCCTTCTGCCTCCCTTGCTTGCTCCTCTACATCACCTTCCTGAGCTCTGAACACTGGAAGGACCCTGGCTCAGGTACTAGAGGTCTTCTTGCCTCTGTCTACCTCATGGTCTTCTCCAGCACTGTATTAAAAAAATTTTTTTTTAATTAATTTTTATTTTCTTTAAACAACATGTATACACTTAGAAGAGTCAAATAGTACTTTGTGAGATAACGGAAAATATGTATCTTAGTGTGTGCCCCCATTTCCTGACATGGAATTCCTAAAACTGTTGTGATTTCCTAAGTGGTAAGAACACTAGGAAATCCTAAAGGATTCATTGGAAGGACTGATGCTGAAGCTGAAACTCCAATACTTTGGCCACCTGATGCGAAGAACTGACTCATTTGAAAAGCCCTTATGCTGGGAAAGATTGAAGGCAGGAGGAGAAGGGGATGACAGAGGATGAGATGGTTGGATGGCATCACCAACTCAAAGGACATGAGTTTGAGCAAGCTCCAGGAGTTGGTGACAGACCAGGAAGCCTGGTGTCCATGGGGTTGCAAAGAGTCGGACACGACCAAGTGACTAAACTGAAGAAGACTAGAAGCATCACTTTTGTTTTAAATTTTTTGTTTTGAATTTTTTGGCCTAACAGCATCTTTGTTGCATTATGTGGGAACTTTTGTTGCAGTGCACAGACTTTCTAGTTGTAGCAAGTGGTCTTAGTTGCTCTGTGGCATGTGGGATATTAGTTTCCCAACCAGGGATCAGATCCATGTTCCCTTCATTGGAAGGCAGATTCTTCAGGATTTGAAACTTGTAATTTCCAGCCTCACCCCTCAGCCTCCAAAGAGGACAGCATAGCTAAAAGCAATTATTCCTTGATTTATTGATTATGCCTATAATATACATCAAGGCTGTATATTGTCACCTAACTTATTTAACTTATATGCAGGGTACATCATGTAAAATGCCGGGCTGGATGAAGCACAAGCTGGAATCAAAATTGCCAGGAGAAATATCAATAACCTCAGATATGCAGATGACACCACCCTTATGGCAGAAAGTGCAGAAGAACTAAAGAGCCTCTTGATGAAAGTGAAAGAAAAGAGTGAAAAAGTTGGCTTAAAGCTCAACATTCAGAAAACGAAGATCATGGCATCTGGTCCCATCACTTCATGTTAAATAGACAGGCAACAATGGAAACAGTGAGAGACTTTATTTTCTTGGGCTCCCAAATCACTGCAGATGATGACTGCAGCCATGAAATCAAAGATGTTGCTCCTTGGAAGAAAAGCTATGACCAACCTAGATAGCATATTAAAATGCAGAGACATTATTTTGTCAAAAAAGGTCCATCTAGTCAAAGCTATGCTTTTTCCAGTGGTCACGTATGGATGTGAGAGGTGGACTATACAGAAAGCTGAGTGCCAAAGAACTGATGCTTTCGAACTGTGGTGTTGGAGAAGACTCTTGAGAGTCCCATGGACTGCAAGGAGATCCAACCAGTCCATCCTAAAGGAAACCAGTCCTGAATATTCATTGGAAGAACTGATGCTGAAGCTAAAACTCCAATACTTTGGTTATCTGATGTGAAGAACTGACTCAACTGAAAAGCCCCTGATGCTGGGTAAGATTGAAGGCAGGAGGAGAAGGGGATGACAGAGGATGAGATGGTTGGATGGCATCACCGACTTGATGGACATGAGTTTGAGTAAGCTCCAGGAGTTGGTGGTGGACAGGGAGGCCTGGCATGCTGCAGTCCATGGGGTCACAAAGAGTTGGACACGACAGGGCAACTGAACTGACTAACTGATGCCTACTTGAGGAAACTTCCATAAAATCCTGACAGTATGGGATTCAGAGAGCTTCCATGCTGGCAAACACATGTATACCTGGAGGATGACACATCCCAACTCCATGAAGACAGAAGGTGCTGTGTTCTGGGCCCTCACAGACCACATGTATAGCATTTCATCTGCATGTTCATCTGTATCCTTCATCATATCATTTAATAAACGGGTAAAATTGTCTCCCTGATTTCTGGGACTTGCTGTGTCAAATTGATCGAACCAAAGGAGGGGATCATTGGAATCTCTGATCTATAGCTGGTTGGTCTGAAGCACAGGTGACTATGTGGGCTTGCCCTGCTCTCTGAAGTGTGGGGGTAGTGAAATGGCTAGGTGGTGTGATTTTGTTGCTAAGCAAGCCTGCTTGGTTATGTAATTAAGCAAACCTGCTTTCTTGAGTAATCCTTAACTCACAGGGGGTCTTCCATATTTGTTTCTGTTTACAATCCCCTAGTGGAATTAACTAGGAGAAGGCGATGGCACCCCACTCCAGTACTTTTGCCTGGAAAATCCCACTGATGGAGAAGCCTGGTGGGCTGCAGTCCATGGTGCCTCGAAGAGTTGGACACGACCTAGCACTTTCATGCACTGGAGAAGGAAATGGCAACCCACTCCAGTGTTCTTGCCTGGAGAATCACAGGGATGGGAGAGCCTGGTGGGCTGCCATCTCTGGGGTTGCACAGAGTCAGACACGACTGAAGCGGCTTAGCAGCAGCAGTAGGATTAACTATTTAATCATCTACTTTGTCCCTTTACTCTGTCCTTATTAATGGGAGCAGTCTTACGGGACTGAGGCCTTGATGCGTAGGATCTGACGCTATCTTCAGGTAGATAGTGTTAGACCTAAGCTGTAGGACACACAGCTGTTGAAGACTAGCTTGTTGTGGGGAAAAGAATTCACATACCTGATGATCACAAGTGTCTGAAGTGTTCTCTCTGAAGGTAAAGCTGACGCAAGGAATAAGGACATGCTAGGGAAGAACTGGGTTTTTCACTACATAGGAAAGACAACAATGCCTGGGTTTGTCTTTTCAGTACTACAAAAGCTTATGACAAAAATACAGCCCTTTTCCCCTTTCTCTCTAGTTTCTTCATTCCTCTTCTCTAGAAGCAACTAATTTTTACTCCTTTAGCTGTCTTCTCTGTATTTGTCTGTACCTATTTGTAATAACATGCACATTCCACTTTAATTTTTAAAGATTTTTGTCAAGATTAAAAACATTTTTTAATATGACTTTTAAAAAGACATTTTTAAAGTCTTTATTGAATTCGTTACAATATTACTTTTATGTTTTGGTTTTTTTTGGCCGAGAGGCATGTGGGATCTCAGCTCCCCAGTTCAGTTTGGTTCAGTCACTCAGTCATGTCCGACTCTCTGTGACCTCATGAATTGCAGCACGACAGGCCTCCCTGTCCATCCCAACTCCCGGAGTTCACTCAAACTCACGTCCATCAAGTCGGTGATGCCATCCAGCCATCTCATCCCCTGTCGTCCCCTTCTCCTCCTGCCCCCAATGCCTCCCAGCATCAGAGTCTTTTCCAATGAGTCA
>SJYC01120136.1:0-47659 GCA_006408675.1 Madoqua kirkii
TGGGGGAGGGCAGGGTGGGGAACTTGGACTACTCAGATCCTACAAAGTACAAGGTAGGGGAATTAATTCCAGGTTACTCCGAGTTGTAGATGAGATTCTTTTTGTTTCTATGAAACAAAAGTGATTCTGCAGGGGACTGTTGAATCACCATCTCCCAAAGGCAAATATTACTTTTTATAGAGAATACAACCTAACCACAAAGTGGAAAATATATGCTTTTTCATGTGCCCTATAATTTTCAAGGCCACATCTCTTAAAATGAGGTTGCTTTACATTACATAATATTACATATTATTATTATTCAGAGTGGATTTAACCCACCTGCCTTGCTTCCAAATACATCTTTTTTTGCATCATCGCTGAGTGATATTCCTTTTAATTCTCTTAACTACTCAAGCATTTGACCAAAAGATTGAAATTTATTAGTTTGATGCATAGATATTTTGGGTTACCTGATACATAGGTATTAAAAAGCTATATTGTCATTTTAGGTACATTTTTTTTTCTGGACAATTTTATTCTTTAGCATTATGAAGTGTCCTTAATCATATTTAAATCTCTTTTTGGCTTCAACTCTCTGATATCAAGATAAGAACTTCTGCATTCTCATTGTTTTCATGTGGCTGGTGTATCTTTGTCTATTTCTATTTATCCTTTCTGAACCACTTTGTTTTAGGTGTAGCTTGTATGTGCCGTGTTGGTGTATCAGTTAGCTTTTGCTGCACAACAAACTGTAACGAAACTTGGTGGCTTAAAACAAGAGTCATTTGTTTAGCTCATGGTTCTGTGGGTTGGGCATTTGCTGTCTAGGCTGGCTCAGCGAAACTGATGGGCTGGGGGTTGGCTGGTGGCCAAAGGATCTAAAATACCCTAATTCACCAGGTGGCGCTAATTGTAAAGAACCCGACTGCCACTGCAGGAGATGTGAGATCCCTGGGTGGGAAAGATCCCTTGGAGGAGGAAGGGCAGCCTACGTCAGTACTCTTGCCTGGAGCATCCTATGGTTTGACCTCTGGGTCGGGAAGATCCCCGGAGGAGAAAATGGTAACTCCAGTATTCTTGCCTGGAGAATCCCATGGACGAGGAGTTTGGCAGGTACAGTCCACGGGGTTGCAGAGTCAGCCACAAGTGAAGTGACTTAGCACACCACACGTGATGATTAGCACACCATTGGTGAGGGTTAGGGGGACGACTGGGCCAATCTTCCATAATCCAGCAGGTTAGCCTACACACAGGGAGGACACATTTCTAGTGCAGTCAGAAAGGACAAGCTCTGAGGGCTGAAGTGTCTGTCTGCGTCATAATTACTAATGCTCTATTGGGCGAAGCAATTTATATCAACAACCCAGACTTAAGGACAGAGAAGTGAAAATCGCTCAGTCGTGTCCGACTCTGAGGCCCCATGGACTATATAGTCCATGGAATTCTCCAGGCCAGAATACTGGAGTGGGTAGCCTTTTCCTTCTCCAGCAGGATGGAGAAACAGACTCTAGTTCTTGATGAGATGATCTATAACATCATGCTGCAAAGTCATAGTTGAAGGGAGAAGTTGTAGCCAATTCTTACAATCTATCACATTTGGGTTTTCCATTTGATTCAATCTAAATATGTTTTCTTTCAATGTTGCTTTAAACCCAGTTACATTTATTACATGACTGTTAAGTTTGATCTCAATTTGCTGTATCATTCTGTGCTATATTTATTCTGTTATTTTTATTATGTTTCTGCCTGTGTGGCTGATTTGCTCTTTTATTAATTTTTTTGGTTTTAGGAAAAAAAAATTTTTTTTGGTCATGCAATGGGGCTTGTGGGATCTTAGTTCCCTGACCAGGGATCAAACTCATGTCCCCTGAAGTGGAAGTGATGAGTCTTTACCTCTGGACTGCCAGGGAAGTTCCATCCATCCTTAATGTTACTGCTTTCAGCGTGTGTGTTTGAACAGTTCTACTCCATGTTTCCTTCCCTCTAAGTCACCTCTTGTGACCCCCTGCAACACTTTAAAAGTTTACCCTGAGAGTGCTGAATAAGAAAGTGAGGACACCTCCTTTACCTTCTGTCCTTCACTTGCTTAGACTCCTCCTCTCAGCAACAAAAAGGGCTTTCTCTTTCTTGCATTGCATGGACTTTCCTTATATCAAGTCCTTGTCCTGTTTACTCTCTCATTTACTATAAAAACTGTTACAGTCTTCTAGGCTTGGCTTTTATAAGCTTCTTTTCTCCTCCACAAGGCTTCCACTTCTTCCAAAAACCACAAGCACTTACTTTCAGGCTATTGTTTCAACATGGACTTGAAAGACTCTATTTTGAAACTTAAAGCTTTTTTTCAGCAGGATGCTGTCTATCCAAAGAGGATGCTTTCCATTAGTTCAGCAGTGGGGGTAATGATGGGCCAGACCAGAACCAGGGATTATCAGGCAGGAAAAATTTTTTGATTTAATATTCCCCAAAATGTTACATGTGGATACACTGTAAGAAATTGTATGGAGTTTCATTACACAGAGGGCTTCCCAGGTGGTACTAGTGGTAAAGAACCTGCCTGCCAATGCAGGCAACATTAGAGACAACGGACTCGATCCCTGGGTCGCAAAGAACCCCTGGAGGAGGGCATGGCAACCCACTCCAGTGTTCTTGCCTGGAGAATCCACGGACAAAGGAGCCTGGTGGGCTACAGATCAGTGGGTTGCCAAGAGTTGGACATGACTGAAGTGACCTAGCGTTACACAGATGGAAAATCAACGTTATCGTAAGTGAGTTTGGAAGCACTGAAACATCTTCGGAAAGCATCACTAGGGCTCCCTAACATCCAGTTTTCTGGGCCCTCGTGGGCATACAAAAGACCACCACTCCTGGTGTGATGGAGTCATGTGAGGCGTTCTAGCCAGTGAAAGGTAATGGAAGTGAAAGGGCTGAGGCAGTGGACAGCTGCTGGTGACAAGTCCCCTCTGCCCCTTTGAAAGGAGTTTCATGGTGAGACGGATGAAATGCAGGATCAAACTAGTCTGAACTATAGAGACACTGCTTAGAGGACAGCTACCTACCCTGGAGAGTTGCTGGTCCCACAGAAGACCCCCCATGAGCAAGGAACAAGTGTTTATTATATTACGATGCTGAGATTTTTGAAACTGTTTATTATCAGACCATGAGCTGGCCTATACTTACATACCCTCCTTCTTTGGCCATTGGCCTAATGCCCAATAAATGAGGGTACAGGCTATTGAGGGGAAAGTGTTTGTGTGTGTGTGTGTGTGTGTGTGTGTGTGTTTACTACGGGCCATTTTCTAAGTCTTTATTGAATTTGTTAAAATATTGTTTCTGTTTTATGTTCTGGTTCTTTGGCCAAAAGGCATGTGAGAATCTTAGTTCCCAGATCAGGGATAAACTTGGCACCCCTTGCATTGGAAGATGAAGTCCCAACCACTGAAGGGAAGTCCATGGAAAGTGTGTTATTTTGATAGTTGACTTTTTCTTTCTTTCTTTTTTTTTTTGCAAGCAGTGAAACTCATACACTCATTCAAAAATATTCACTGAGTTGCTTACCAAGTGCTAAGAGCTGGAGATTAATAGTACACAAACATGAAAATTTTTTGCCCTTAAAGAGCTTATATAATAGTCAGAAAAAATCAAATAAAGTAACAAAATACTTGCTATGAGATAAGTGTTATGAAGCGAATAAACAATGGCTGAGTTGGACCTTAACAAGGGGTGGGGGTTCTAATTTAGATGGTGTGCTGGAGAGGAGGCATTTCTTCCAGCATACGAACAAAGGGGTCAAGTATTCCAGGTCACATGAGGAAAGAAAGATCTTAAGAGTTTGAGGAACTAAGACTAATGTGACTAGACAGGAATAAACGAGGAACAAGCAGCAAACATAAAAGTTGGAGAGATATACGGAGATAGATCAGGTTCTATCAGATAAGATCAACTTAATCTTCCTGGGATCAATGACAGACAACTACACCAATGTTCATTTCCTTTTTCCTTCCATCTGCCTCAACAAAGGACACATCCCTCTTCTCTGACCCTCCCTGCTCTGGTCACACTTTCTGCTCCTCTTTGCATGCACTTGGCTCCTTTGATCATCCTCAGCTCTTCTGAATCTTCATCCTCTCCCCAGTGCATCAGTCCTGTCAGCCACTGTACAAATACTCTATTTCTGTCTTAAGAAAAACATAATCTGGTATTATATTTCCTGACAGCTTCTGATCTATTTTGATTTGTGTTCCTTCCTGGGCTTGCCTGCAGTGCAGGAGACCTGGGTTCAGTCCCTGGGTGGGGAGATCCCCTGGAGGAGGGCATAGCAACCCACTACAGTATTCTTGGCTGGAGAATTCCCATGGACAGAGGAGCGTGTTGAGCTACAGTTCATAGGGTCTCAAAAGAGTTGGACAAGACTGAATGACAAAGCACAGCCCAGCACAGCTTCTGATCTATTTCAATTTGTATTCCTTTCTAGTCCCAGAGGTTTACAATTAATTTGTATGCTCACTGTTGATTCCCAAATAAGATGTCTTCTTGGAGCTTGAATCTCATATACCCAATTGTCAGTTTAGGGACTCCATTTGAAGGCTTGGTATAAACACTTTCCATCTTCTGAGCCCATCAGTGGATTATCTATCAGTTTTTTGTTTGTTTTTCTTTTTGGTCACGTCATGGGGCTTCTGGGATCTTCCTTCTCTGACCAGGGAAAAAACCTGGGACCTAGGCAGTGAAAGTGGAGTCCTAACCACAGGACTGCCAAGAAATTTCTCATTTGTTTTTTGTTTTTTAATATATCAGGCAATGATCCCACTGACAGCTCAGAGGTTCAGGCCCCAAATCTGAGAGCCTGGCCCACTACTGGTAATGCTAGTTTTCATGATCTCGTGCCTGAATTTCTGAAATGGTCTTATGATTTGGCTCTCTGCTTCTACCGTGCCTTCCTCTAATGCATTCTCTACATGACTATTTTATTTATTTTAACCCAGAACATTTTAACTGAAATAAAATTTAAAAAATTAAAGAAATTGTGGCCAAACAAACTTCTATAACAAAAGCAGTATATATGCTGTAAAACTTACACAAAAAGGGGACTTCCCCGGTGGTACAGTGACTGGAAGGAAAATTTCCTTGGAAGCAAAGTTATGACCAACCTAGACAGCATATTAAAAAGCAGAGACAGTACTTTGCTAACAAAGGTCCATCTAGTCAAGGCTATGTTTTTTCCAGTAGTCATGTATGGATGTGAGAGGTGGACTATAAAGAAAGTTGAGCACCAAAGAATTGATGCTTTTGAACTGTGGTGTTGGAGAAGACTCTTGAGAGTCCCTTGGACTGCAGGGAGATCCAACCAGTCCATCCTAAAGGACATCAGTCCTGGGTGTTCATTGGAAGGACTGACGCATGAGGCAATCTCATGTGAAGAACTGACTCACTGGAAAAGACCCTGATGTTGGGAAAGACTGAGGGCAGGAGAAGGGGACAACAAAGGATGAGATGGCTGAATGGCATCACCGACTCAATGGACAAGAGTTTGGGTAAACTCCGGGAGGTGATGATGGACAGGGAGGCCTGGCGTGCTGTGGTTCATGGGGTTGCAAATAGTCGGATACGACTGAGCGACTGAACTGAACTGAACAGTGACTGGAGCTCTATGCTTCCAGTGCATCACGCCTGGGTTTGATCCCTGGCCAGGGAACTAGATCCCACGTGTCACAACTGAAACTATGCATACCACAACTAAAGATCCCAAAACTAAGACCCAGCACAGTCAGATAAATCAATGCATTTAAAAATATTACACAAAAGATAGCAAAAATAAAGAAAAAAAATTAACAAAAATATGTAAACATTTTCACTTCCAAGGAGTACAGCTGCTAATGAAATCGTGTACAAGCCCCTGCATCGTTTTCTTTTGAAGTAAAAGGCTGACTCAAGAGTTACTGATTGGGAAATGTGAAGATGTAGAAACAAAGAATAGCTATTCGGCTGGGGAACTGGTAACAATTTAGACTATAATTCAGCCACATGGCAGAATCACTGAACTCACAGTTTCCCGAAATATATAGATAAAGGCCTGACACATATTCCTAAATTTTGTAACAGGAAGCAGATCCCCTCCAGATGAAAACTGCTGACCACAAGAACATGGGCTCTAGACTGAGCTGATGACGTCTGAAATTTCACCTTGATGTCAACTAGTCCAAGACCTGTCCATGAGCTGATCACACCCGGCTCCCTGGCCACTATAAAACTCCTCACTACCCCCTCCACAGTGGGTCACACAGTCTTGATGGCAGAAACCCACTGTGGCTCCCTTTGCCTGGCAAAGCAATAAAAGCTACTCTTTCCACTTCACCTAAACTGACTCCCTGTCTCTGTGAAGAGATGGCCAAGTTTTGGCAACACTAACAACTTAGGTAAAATCCTTCTAGATCTTTCTTCATACTACATAAATGTACATATGTGCATTTTGTAATCAAAATAAGATATTGTAACATACTTATTGTTTTGTGACCTGCCTTTTTCAGTTAACCAACTCCACCTTTCCATGGCACTGTGTTTCCAGCTCATATTCAGTCCATCTATATTCATATTTCTTCAGTTGTCCTGAAATTTCATAGGTAGTCTGTTCAAATCAGGATTCAATCTGGACCCTATGTCCTTCATATTTCTTTTTATAGAGCAGGGGCTTTTTCCCCTCAACTCTAAATTTTTAAAAAGATGGGACCAGTTTTTCTGAACTCCACCTTCTGGATTTGCTTGGTTACTTTGTATGGTATCCTTTAGTTTGCTCTTTTATCCCCTGCATTTCTCATAAATTGTGTTAGATGCAAAGAACTGACAGAGTCAAGTTAAACATTTTTGACTGGACTAGATCACAGATGATGATATTGTATACTTCATCCGTCACCCCACGAGGTTGATGCACAGGGTGGTCTTTTAAACATGAATGGTATCATGTCACCATTGCTTAAATTGCCATTTATAGCTTCCTACTTATTCTACATTACAACTCTTCAACTTGGTTCACAATGGTCCGAAAGATTTGGTGCCTTACTCTTCCACTTTAATTTCCTCCAGTCTCTGCTTGCTTTTTAAAATTGTTGCCACGCTGTTTCCACTCCTTGAACACGGGAAGCGGAAGTGCTCGCCTTCTAGGACCTTTGCCCCTTGGTCTGGAAGACTCTCCCCAGCCACTACTTTCTCCGTTTCTTTTCCTTTCTCCCAACGTTAAGCATCTTATCACACTGTAGGCCCTTTAAAAAAAAACATATACTTCATATAACTATTAACTTTTTTTTTTGCCACTTAACTTGGCATCTTCCATCCAACCTGAGCCCCCTGCAGTGGAAGCATGCAGTCTTAAAACACTGGACCGTCAGGAGGTCCCGCAAACTGCAGGTCTTTTAAAGTTCACTTCCTCAGAACAGCTGTCTCTAATCACTTAATAATTGTAATTATTTAAACTAGCTTCGTTGGAGGAACCTTCATATCCTACATCCCAAGCACCTTACTTTTTGTACCAAGATACTTTTCTCGCATTGGCAGGTGATTCTTTACCACTAGCGCCACCTGGGAAGACCCCCAAGATACTTGCTTGGTCCGCCTTAGCATGTGTGTCCATCCCTGACAGTAGGCTGCACAAGTGCAAGGGCCTTGCCTGTTTGACTCCCTGTGAACACAGCATCTGTGCACAGCACCCCGCCGAATGAATCACCGTAGGTCACAATAACCCTGAAGCAGCCAGGTCTTGGGCAGGTGGCCGCAAACTCGCGCCAGTGCCCGTAATAGGAGTACTTCCCTGGGAAATCGTTCGAGTGCAGGAAGTTATTTTTGCGCAAGCGCTCGGCTCAATTGCCGAAGCAGTAGAAGGAAAGAGAAAATTCCACAAGTGGGGCAGGCTAGCTCCTTCAGCCCAGGACGAGTGGGGCCCAGGTGAGCAGCCGGCTCCCCGACTGCCTCACGTGACCGCGAGCGGCGCGCCGAGTGCGCCTGCGCCGGAGCTCCCGGAAGTGGCCGGACCCGAAGCGCAAGCGGAGCGCACGTCCGTCAGCCGCTCAGTCCGCCCGGCCGCCGGCCCGGTACTCCGCGCGTCTCGACCCTCGTCGCCGTCCCGTGGTGTCTTTGGCCCGAAGGGCGGCCGAGGCGCTCGCCATGGCGACGTTCATCTCAGTACAGCTGAAAAAGACCTCGGAGGTGGACCTGGCCAAGCCGCTGGTGAAGTTCATCCAGCAGACGTACCCGAGCGGCGGGGAGGAGCAGGCCCAGTACTGCCGCGCGGCCGAGGAGCTCAGCAAGCTGCGGCGCGCCGCTCTCGGCCGCCCGCTGGACAAGCACGAGGGCGCGCTCGAGACGCTGCTGAGGTGGGCCTGGGGCCGGGTAGGGGGAGGCTGTCGGCGGCCTGCCGCTGGCCTGGCTTCCTCCGCCCTTCCTGCCTCCCTCTCACCCACGGCCGGGCCGGCCGCCCCACCCCGGCTCGCCCGGCGCGTAGGTGTGGTCTGCATTCCTTCCCGCTGCAGGCCCCGGTGACCCTCCCCGCTTCCCCTGGCTGCCCGCCGCGGCCCGCCGTCCTCGGTCCTCTGGGGCCCGGTCGGCCGGCCCCCAGGGAGGAACGGTCCACCACGTCTTCACTCTCTCTCGCCACATTTACCCAGAACTGATTTTCTTCACTTTTTTGGGGGGGCGGGGGGGGTTGTCTGTGAGACACCTCCCTTCCTCCATTTTTGCATCACCGCAAAACTTTGTTGGCCAGGTTGGAATTTCATCATAGTAATTGGCTTGAGGGAAGTGGCAGAATTGGGCCTCTGGAACTCATGTGTGTTACTTACTCCATACTGTCCACTTTGAAATGAGCCCTCTTCCTAAGTTCATCGCAACCCAACGACAGATGGAGAACTCCATTGGTTAGGAGCTGCCATTATTTAAAATTTAAACTTGAATGACAGAACGTTCCAGATAGGTTCCTTTTAATCAGTTTGTTCACAAACAGGTATGCACATAATGGAGTAAATTTATTTTAGTAAGTATTTATTGAACTCAGGATGTATTTAATGATTTTTTTTTTCTGTAGAACTTTCCAGTTAGGATGGCAGGACATTTTTATAGCACTTTATAGTTTTAAAAAAATTATTTCGCCCACCTTTTTAATCACATTTCCTGTGTCTAATGTCTCATTCCACGGGAAAAACACAGCTATATTAGGACGCAAGTAGGAGCCGCTCAGGTTAAACTAGCTAACTGAAAAGGCAACGAATATTGCTTCCTTAGTTTTAGGCATTCCTGGAGATGATTCTGCCTCCAGGATGTTTTCCTCTTAGAAGAGCTTTGTTCCTGTAATCTGGAGAGCTGGCCACTGGCTCTCCTTTAATTACGGTGGTCTTAACAGTCAGGATCTTACAAGAGTGCTTTTCTCCTGCGCCCTGGCAAAAGTCCACGGAAGCCTCTGATTGGATTGGCTTGTGCCCATGTGCAATGGTGGAAAGTGGCCTAATTGCCCTCCTCTGAGTCACTCTGCTGGTTTAACTTCTCCGTGCAGCATGGATTAAAGTAGCATTATTACGGAGTCAGTTTTCCAGAAGGAGGGTACTGAATAGATTACGACTCCTTGGTGGTAAATTTTAAAATATAAGACTTGGGTTTCGAAGATCATTAGCTTGATACTTAGTATAAGCTTTTTAAAAAGTTAACTTATGAATGCTTAGACATTCTTTATATTAACGTAATTAAGAATATTTCTAAAGCAATTCTTACCTAGACCTGAGTAGCGTTCAGTGAGGATTTTTCACTAATAGTATTTAAAACGGAGAAGGCAGTGGCACCCTACTCCAGTACTCTTGCCTGGAGAATCCCATGGGCGGAGGAGCCTGGTGGACTCCAGTGTTCTTGCCTGGAGAATCCCGGGGATGGCGGAGCCTGGTGGGCTGCCATCTCTGGGGTTACACAGAGTTGGACACGACTGAAGCAACTTAGCAGCAGCAGCAGTATTTAAAAAGCATGCGTCATAGTATAATGAAAACGAATGCATTAGGTTTGGTCTCAACACTTAAGGGGCAGTAGAGTCTTCAGAGACTTGACAGACAAGAAAGGATAGTGAATATTGGTAATGTGAGGTTTAAAACTTTTTTCATTTGTGCATTCATTTAGTATTTTCCCAGTCATAAATGTGACAGCTGTTCCTAGGTTTTAGGGCTCTTGCAGAGATAGTTTGTTTGAAACTGTTTCTTTAGTCGTCTCTGCATTATCCTCACGTTAGCACATTCTTGCTTTTCCAATGGAGTTAGGGTAAGCTGATAGATATTAATACAGTGTATTACATTTTATAATGGAGGTATATACAACAGTATCTTTGGTATGCATCCTGTTATTGGTGGGGTTCATCCAATTATGCAGAGTATTTTGCTTTTAATAATTATATTTTGATAATCATATAAACAGCATTAATTTACATATTTTAACTTAATGAACTTTTTGAAAAAGAAGATTTAAGTTAATTCCTAAAGAATAGAATTAGCTTGGTAAGTACTGGCACACAGCACTACATATATAGGTCCAGTGATGGACTTGTCTTTTTGTTTTTAGACGAACTCTTAAAATTTCCTAAAATACATATTTAATGTTTATATGTTGTAATATTAAAAGTGAATGTTATCCTTTGTAAAGTGACTTTAAGTACAAATTGGTTAGGAGTGTCTCAGTAAATATTGACTCTTACACTAGTTGATCAGATGGGATGGTTTTTTGGGCAGGGAAGCTCCAGATAACCAGCTTATACCAGTCTTTTCTGGTGATTGATTTCTTTGTAGAGAACGCTTACAGTCTCCTTCCATGAAAAAGCCTGGTTGTCAGCTTTCTGAAATTTGATTGAAAAAATGGAGGGTGAGCAGCATTCATGTATGGAGTTTTCTGTGTCAGCCTGTTTTAGTTTTATATCATCTATGCTGCTGTATGAGGGTTGAATTCAGCTGTGTGTGGGAGATCTCAGATTATCAGTGAGTTAAATTATGATTTTAGTCTTGTGTAAAAAGTTGGTAGAGGGGTACTTTAGATAGCTTAGGGATGGTATGGGCTTCCCGGGTAGCTCAGCAATGCAGGAGACCCCGGTTTGATTCCTGGCAGGAAGATCCCCTGGAGAACGGATTGGCTACCCACTCCAGTATTCTTGGGCTTCCCTGGTGGCTCAGACTATACAGAATCCGCCTGCAATGCAGGAGACTTGGTTTTGATCCCTGGGTTGGGAAGATCCCGTGGAGGAGGGCATGGCCTACCTACTACCTACTCCAGCATTCTTGCCTGGAGAATCCCCAAAAACAGAAGAGCCTGGCAGCCTACAGTCTGTGGGGTCACGAAGAGTCAGACGTGACTGAGCGGCTAAGTACAGCACGGCCATCAGGCTCAGGCTCCTTTCAGGTATCCACTCTAAAAGCTAGAGTTCTCGTTCCCGGGGTCCAGATAGCAGTTATACTCAACTTTTAGACAAGAGAATGGAGGGAGGGAGCGGGAAGGCAGAAGGCTCAGCCTTTAGGATGTTACCTGAAAACTGCCCCACAACACCCTGCTCGTATGTTATTAGCCGTTATCTATGTCCACATCTCAGAAGGGTAGGAGAGCTAGAGGAATTTTTATTAAGGGCATGCATATACCCAGCTAAAATATGTGATTTTCTTAGGAAGGAAGGATAGGTAATGATGTAGACGGTTAGCACCATCAGTAGGCTTTCTGGTGTCTTAGCCAGAAAAGAATCTGCCTGCAAAATGGGAGACCTGGGTTCAATCTGTGGGTCAGGAAGATGCCCTGGAGAAGGGAATGGCAACCCATTCGAGTATTCTTGCCTGGAGAATCCCATGGACAGAGAACCTGAGAGAACACGTCTGAGAAACTCACACTTTGGCTTCACTCTCAATAGGCTCTCAGTTCCCTTTGTCCCCACTTAGCTGTGCTTGCTGTCTTGACCATTTTCCTGAGAGTGAGCCTGTCCTCGTAGTGGAGGGTCTGGGAGCCTCAAGATTTCTTCCAAAGATCTTCATATGACCAGGGATGGAACCCATATCCCCTGCAGTGCAGGCAAATCTTAACCACTGGGCCACCAGAAAGTCCCAAGTTTCCTGTCTGGATTCTTTGCAAAATTTTCCTGCTTTCTCTCCGGGCAGTTAGATTTTTCAGCTTTGTCTGCTTCATTTACTCACTTTTCTTTTACCTTTTAGAAAATTTCATTGGAACTTCTTGTATGCCGTTGTGCCCTTTCTCATTCTTTTTGTCCTAGTGCAGTTACATCTTTTTAATTTTTATTGCCTTTCCAGTGGAAGTTTGAGAGAGGGAGCAGAGAAGATTTTTATTCAGATCTCTTTGTTTAGCAAATAGGGTATTTGCATTTTCAGCTTTCTTCTGTATTTATATCAATTTGCATTCTCCTTGGCAAGTAATTTTTTCCCCTCCACATCCTCAGGAATACTCACTGATTAATTATTTAAATAAGTTGCTTTTTGCTGAATTGATGGGTGCGAGATGGTACCCAGTTTTAGGTTGCATTGCCTTTGTATCTCTGAGATCCAGCATTGTCTGTTTGCTGGCTGGCCACTTTTCTTCTTCTGTAAATTGCATGTCCTTTTTTTGGCCCATTTTCTGCATTGTGTTTTCCTTACTGATTTTTAAGAGTTCTGTATATTTTCTGGCAATTTATCCTTTTTCTATTAGTACAAATATCATCTTTAAATCTGTGTTTTGTCTCTTATGTTTGTGGTATCTTTTGTCACACAGAAGTCCTTGCAATGTTTTTTTTTTAGGTCTTGCCTCCTGTCATGTGGGATGTTAGTTCCCCAAACGGGGATCAACCCTCACACACTGCAGTGGAAGCTCAGAGTTTTAACGAGCAATTTTAACAAGTGTCTATTCTCCCCAAAACCTGTTACAATTTTTTTCTTATTTCTGATGTTGCGTATGGTTACCCCCCCACCTCCCAATCAGATCTCTTGAAGGTTGAGAGCCATCTTTTTTTTTAAAAACCGAGTCTGCTTAATTTTTGGTTTTCTGCTGTCATTCACTTGTTTCTTTTTCCTCTTTTTGTATAGAATGATTAGCTTCTCATTTTTTTTGTTTTTCTAATACATCTATTTTAGGACTATATGTTTTTTCTGAATCTGCTTTCAGTTGTATCCAGCTGATTTTGGTATGTAGTATTCTTGTTGACATTAAAAAAAAAAACTTGTAATTTTAGTTTTCTTTAATGTGAGTCTTTTATATAGATTTTGTAAAATTTCTAAATTTGTGTGTCACTTTTTTTGTGGGTTAATATGTAGTTTGCTGCATTATGGTACTGTCTTTTTCTTTGTAAAATAAAGTTGATGGAACTAGTTTCATAATTTCTGGAAATTTTCCCAAGCAGTAGTGTTTTATAAATCAAGAAAGAAAATATTGCTGTTCTATTTTACTTCTCAGCTGTTGCTTACATTCTGATTGGTGGTGAAGGTACTGAGATAATGTTAGCCCTAACGACATTGCTACAATTTGTTAATCAAATAGCGTATGGTGGATATAAAGATAAATAATTAATACTTGACCATTGATCTCAAGGAGTACCTGCAGTTGCCAGACCTTTGTTTGGCTGAGTTAATTTTATTCATGCTACGTAAATGAATAAACACAAATTTAACAGGAAGAGTTAAAATCTTTGTTTGATAAATAAAATGGCTTGTCAGGACTGCCTTCATTACTTGTAATCCTGGAGGGAATTTGCTGCCATACTCTAGTGCAGCAGTGCTTCTGTGAGTGATTCTTCATGAGATAGATTGGGCAAAGAAGGAAGTGTGAAAATAAGGTGCAGGAGGCATCCACTGACTCTAATCAATATCTGGCCCAGCTCTCTGGTCTTCTGAATCTGGTTGGTGGGCTTGGAGTTGCCCAGCCCGCAGTACTGACTGGAACTGGATGGCTCACGTGAGTTTGTGTTGCGGTATCACTTTCCTCATTTGGATTGGTTGTTCTTGGTCTCCATACCATCCCCCTAAAAAGTTTTTTTTTTTAATTAGAATTTTTGGAGAAGACTCTTGAGAATCCCTTGGACTGCAAGGAGATCCAACCAGTCCATCCTAAAGGAGATCAGTCCTGAATGTTCATTGGAAGGACTGATGTTGAAGCTGAAACTCCAATACTTTGGCCACCTGATGCAAAATGGTGACTCATTTGAAAAGACCCTGTTGCTGGGAAAGATTGAAGGCAGGAGGAGAAGGGGACGACAAATGAGATGGTTGGATGGGCATCACTGACTCAATGGACATGCATTTGAGTAAACTTCAGGAATTGGTGATGGACAGGGAGGCCTGGTGTGCTACAGTCCATAGGGTTGCAAAGAGTTGAACATGACTGAGTGACTAAACTGAACTGAATGGAGATTTGTTTTATCTTTGGTATATTAAAAGAAATATATTCGTTTGCTATTTTTTTCCCCATGAGATTTAAAAAGTTGACTTCTTAGATATTTGCTCTAGAGCCATTGAGTTTTTAAAGTACTGCTGCTGCTGCTGCTGCTAAGTTGCTTCAGTCGTGTCCAACTGTGTGTGACCCCATAGACGGCAGCCCACCAGGCTCCGCCGTCCCTGGGATTCTCCAGGTAAGAGCACTGGAGTGGATTGCCATTTCCTTCTCCAATGCATGAAAGTGAAAACTGAAAGTGAAGTCACTGAGTCATGTCCGACTCTCAGCAACCCCATGGACTGCAACCCACCAGGCTCCTCCATCCATGGGATTTTCCAGGCAAGAGTACTGGAGTGGGGTGCCATTGCCTTCTCCGTTAGAATATAAAAAACACTTCTGCATATTTGCAAAGTAAGAATCTGTAGCTTCTGTTTTTCCAACATGTGGTGTGTGTCTGAAACTGTTCACCTCAGGTTGGGACTAGAACCCACGTACTGGGCCTTGAACCCAGCCAAAACCCACACTACCTGGTTTCAGTGCCGAATGAAGTTGAGGTTCTTGATGTCTCATTGCAGAAAGAATACAGTGAGAGACAAAGTGATAGGTAAGAAATGGATTTACTGAGATTCAAAGAGAAACACGCTCCACAGACAGAGTGTGGGCCATTAAGAGAGCAAGTGCTGCAAAATGAGGCACAGTTAGTTTTTACAGGCTGGGTAATCTCATATACTAATGAGTAATTTTATATCCTAAAAGATGATGCTGTGAAAGTGCTGTACTCAACATGCCAGCAAATTTGGAAAACTCAGCAGTGGCCACAGGACTGGAAAAAGTCAGTTTTCATTCCAACCCCAAGGAAAGGCAATGCCAAAGAATGCTCAAACGAACATACATTTGCACTCATCTCACATGTTAGCAAAGTAACACTCAAAATTCTCCAAGCGAGGTTCTAACAGTATGTGAACTGAGAACTTCCAGATGTTCAAGTTGGATTTAGAAAAGGTAGAGAAACCAGAGATCGAATTGCCAGCATCCGTTGGATCATAGAAGAAGCAAAGGAATTCCAAAAAAACAGATACTTCTGCATTATTGACTACACCAAAACCTTTGACTGTGTGGATCGCAATAAACTGTGGAAAATTCTTCAAGAGATGGGAATACCAGGCCACGTTACCTGCCTCCTGAGAAATCTGGATGCAGGTCAAGAAGCAACAGTTAGAACTGGACATGGAGCAACAGACTGGTTCACAATCAGGAAAGGAGTATGTCAAGGCTGTATACTTTCACGCTGCTTATATAACTTATATGCAGAGTACATCATGAGAAATGCTGGACTGAATGAAGCACAAGCTGGAATCAAGATTGCTGGGAGAAATCAGTAACCTCAGATATGCAGATGATACCACCCTTATGGCAGAAAGTGAAGAAAAACTTAAGAGCCTCTTGATGAAAGTGAAAGGGGAGAGTGAAAAAGCTGACTTGAAACTCAACATTCAGAAAACTGTGATCATGGCATCTGGTCCCATCACTTCATGGCAAATAGATGGAGAAATAATGGAAACATTTTATTTTGGGGGGCTCCCAAATCACTGCAGATGGTGACTGCAGCCATGAAATTAAAAGATACTTGCACCTTGGAAGAAAAGTTATGACCAACCTAGACAGCATATTAAAAAGCAGAGACATTACTTTGCCAGCAAAGGTCCATCTAGTCAAAGCTATGGTTTTTCCAGTAGTCATACATGAATGTCAGAGTTGGACTGTAAAGAAAGCTGAATGCCAAAGAATTGATGCTTTTGAACTGTGGTGTTGGAGAAGACTCTTGAGAGTCCCTTGGACTGCAAGGAGATCCAACCAGTCCACCCTAAAGGATATCAGTCCTGAATATTCATTTGAAGGACTGATGTTGAAGCTGAAACTCCAATAGTTTGGCCACTGATGCAAAGAACTGACTCATTTGAATAGACCCTGATGTTGGAGAAGATTGAAAGCTGGAGGGGAAGTGGACAACAGAGGATGAAATGGTTGGATGGCATCACTGAGTCAATGGACATGAGTTTGAGCAAGCTCTGGGCTTTGGTAATGGACAGGGAAGCCTGGTGTGCTGCAGCCCATGAGGTCCCAAAGAGTCTGACATAACTGAGCGACTGAACTGAACCTGTGGTTAGCAATGTCTCCTTTCTTTTGAAAAGAGTTAGTTTATTCGTGGAGTTTACTTCATACTATGAAATCAGATATTACTGATTTCCAGTGACTACTGTACTTATGTTTCATTTTTTCATGTCATATAACCTATCCTAAAATGAAAGTTGCTCAGTCATGTCCAACTCTTTGTGACCCCATGCACTATACAGTCCATGGAATTCTCCACGCCAGAATACTGAAGTGGGTAGATCTCCAGGGGATCTCCCCGACTCAGGGATCGAACCCAGGTCTGCTGCATTACAAGCGGATTCTTTATCTGCTGAGCCACCAGGGAAGCCCTTCTTCCCTTACCAGAGGGTCCAGCCATCTCAACCTGGACAGCTGGCAGGAGATAAGGCAACTTTCTGAGTCACTAATTCCTGGTTCATGTCAGAGTCATGTCACTCTGCAACACCATGGACTGTATCTCGCCAGGCTCCTCTACCCATGGAGTTCTCTAAACAAGAAAACTGGAGTGGACGGCCGTTTCCTTCTCCAGGGCATCTTCCCGACCCAGGGATTGACCCTAGGTCTCCTGTATTGCAGGCAGATTCTTTACCATCTCAACCACAAAGGAAACCAACCTATCCTAAGACACTTACTTTACTTTGAGAGTTCTATCACGTAGCTTTTAGGCAATTAAATGTAGGATATAAATGTACTGTTACCCACAGAAGTCAAATTTTGAGTTAACCTCAAAAGCTTTGGAGTAAATAGGATAGAAAGAAATTTGGTATGTTCTGTGTAGCCTTTCTTTTTTCCTTGATCCATTTGCAGAGCGAGTATTTTCATCTCCTACTTTCTTCCAGTTTAGAGCAGAGGGCAGCAGATGAAGGCTGCCCAGCTGCCTGCTTTTGGTCTGGGGCACTGTCTAGCGGTTTGGTGCTGGGAGCCTTGGAGAGCTGGGTAGGGTGCTCCCCTCTGCTCCGTCCTCCCTTTTATCTTCAGTGTCCTCCTCCCTGGCCGGTAGCCAGGCCTCACTGCTGCCCAGGACTTGCTTAGGTGTCGCTACACATTGGTGTTCTGCTTGGCAGTGGCTGGGCAGTGAATGATATAATCTCGAACCAGGAACTGGTGACTTAGCAAGTCACCTTATCTCTTGCCAGCTGTCCATGTTGAGATGGCTGGACTCTGGCAAGGGAGGAAGGCGTGCCAGAATTTGAGCGTTACGGGGCAGAGATCAAAACTGACTGCATTGACCACTACCCACCTCTGTCTCCTGGGCATCTTACCACCTGACTGAATACTCTTCCTTCAAAGAACTTCAGCTGGTGGTAGCTAGATACCTGTCCCTAGAGATCCCATCATCTGAGGTGGCCCAACCAGGTAGAAAGGGTGCAGGGCAGGGCAGATGTTTTCTCTTTTTTATGTTGTAACAGGTACCTGTATATTAGCCTTGATTTTTGCCTTTGTTCTGGCAAGGCCTAGGATGTGCTCAGTCATGTCCAACTCTTTGCAACCTTGTGGACTGTAGCCTGTCATGCTCCTCTGTCTGTGGAATTCTCTAGGCAAGAATACCTGAGAAGGTTGCCATTTCCTTCTCCATGGGGTCTTCCCGACCCAGGGATCGAAACCACGTCTCCTGCAGTGGCAGGTAGATTCTTTACCACTGAGCCACCTGGGAAGCCCAAAGACCAAGTGTGGGGATCCCTGCTCGGTAGCCCTGTTGGCCCCCTTGCTATGTTGGCTCACCTTTAGGGGCTCTGTGGCTTCAGAGTCTTTGGACTCGCTTGTCTCTCTTTATGGACACATTCTTTAGTATCTCAGGTTTTACACAGTTGCTTTTTGATAACACTGCATTTTGCTGATTCTTTTGTTTAGAGCTGGCAATGAAGCTTAGCAAATAAGATCCAGTTCCTGCTCTCAGGGAGTTTAGAACTGATGAATACATAACTGACTGGTAAGTTGTAAAGGGAAATTCCTGGCGCTAAGTGATTGTCAGTGGAGAGGCACTTGGAAAAGGCATGACATGGACTGTGCTGTTGCTTCTGCCACCGTGCGCATCACCTCCTGACTGCATCAGTGTACTAGCTTTCTGGCTTCTCTGGACTTCTGCCCTTTGCACACCTGTGAGTCAGTCTTCTGCAGAGCATCCAGGGTGAATCGGAAAATAGATTAGCTCGTGCTGCTCTTGTCCAAGCCCTCTGGTGGCTCCTCCTCTTAGGCAGTAGTAGAAGCCACAAGTCTTACAGGTTGCACTCGAGGCGTAGTTCCGTCCTTGATTTCATCTCCTGCTGTTTTCTCCTGTGTTTGTTCTCCAGCCATATCCTCATTGTGCAGAGGTATTTTCAGGCATACGTTTGTCTCGGATTCCTGGCACTTGTTCTCCCCTTCACTGGTGATGCTTTTCCCCGCATCCCGTCACTTCCTTCATGCCCTCCGTATTATATATGACATTAACATTTTTTGTTTGTTTTACTTTAATGTAGTCCAATGACCATGTTATTAAAAAGAAACTATAGTCTTCTCATGTCACCCCATACACATGACCTTATCCCTCTCACCTCTATTTCTCCCATTGCGTTTAGCACTATCTGCTATTCTGCATTTTTACATAATTTTGTTTTGCCTCCAGCTCTAAAAGTAAGCTTTACAAGGGTGCAGATTTTTAAAATATTTATATACTGCTGAATTCCTGTTGTAGAACTGTGTTTGGTGCATAGCAGACTGTTACCATGGGCTTCCCAGGTAGCAGTAAAGAACCTGCCTGCCAATGCAAGTGTCATAAGACACTCGGGTCTGATCCCTGGATTGGGAAGATCCCCTGGAGGAGGGCATGGCAGTATTCTTACCTGGGAAATCCCACGGACAGAGGAGTCTGGCAGGTTAGAGTCCATAGGGTTACAGAGTCAGACACGACTCAAGTGACTTAGCATGCGTCCAAACTGTTAGTACGTCTTTGTTGAAAGAGTGAATGAATGAGGACAAGAAAAGTGGGAAATCGTGATGGGAAAGTTTCCGGGTGAAGGGGAAAAAAATGGGTGAATGCCCTGAGCCAGGAGAGAGCACAGAATCTTAATGCCGTCAGTGTGTAGTGAATATTCTTAGGCTGGAAAATTGGGTAATGAATGATGTCACAACTTTTGGATGGAATTATAAGTATAGTGGGAATCCAAAAATACTCTCCTGCATAACCACAGTACAGCTTTCAAAGTCAGGAAATGGACATTGATGAAATATTACCATTTAATATGTTGTACTCATTCAAATTTTGCTGACTTTCCCATTAATGTTTACAGGTCCAGTATCTAATCCCAGATCTTGCATTTAATTGCCTTTTTAGTCTTCTTCAATCTGGAACAGTTGATCAGTTTTTCGTTTTTCAAGACGTTGGCATTTTTGAAGAGTAGGTACAGGCTGCTTACTTTGTAGAATGTCCGTTAGGACATTCTAAAAGGGCTTGCCTCTTATTTTCTTGGATTTTATACACGGTGGGGCTGTTGTACAAACCCAAATGATTGTGTGTTCTTTTTAATGCACGTTAAGAAAAGCATGAGGTTGATTTGTCCCATTGCTGGTAATGTTTGATGTTTATTACTTTGTTAAGATGGTGTTCGCCAATTTTTTTGACCTTACAGTTATTAAGTCATACTAAGTAGTAAGTATCTTGTGGGGAGATCCTGTTTCCATCAAGCTTACGTTTTAGCTTCTGTTAATGATTTTACCTGAATCAGATGTTATATTATGAAAGGGGCCATGTCGTGACTTTGCTCACTTCATTGTTTCTTCTAGAGTCATTAGTTGGCATTGTATATTAGGATCGAGTTTTCTCTGTTAAATTGTTTGTTTTGTTTGCTTTCGAATGATCTTATTTTCCTCAGTGGATTATGATTTGCTATTTATTTGAATTATTCTGCACTTGGCTAGTGGGAGCTGCTTTCAGCTGTTCCTGTGTACTTTTGACATTTCCTCCTCATGTTGTAAGTACTTCCTTAACTTTCTGGCATAGCTGGATGTTTAGGCTTGCCTTGAATTTTCTCATTCTCATCCGTGGGGTCTGTTGTTTCTCTAAGGAGCACTGGCTCTGTTTATTTATTAATTATTATTCATTTATTTATTGGCTGTGCCACACAGCTTATGGGATCTTAGTTCCCGGACAAGAGGTGGGACCCATGCCCCCTGCAGTTTAGTGCAGAGTCCTAACCACTGGCCCACCAGGGAAGTCCCAATCCTGGCTCCATTTAATGCAGAGCAGTATTTATCTGGACTCTAGGTGTGCTTTTTGCTACTTAGTATTATTGTTGCTAGAACCTCTCAGCATATACATTTAGGAAATACACACACACATTTATACCACTTTTTGTATCTGTATTACACTGTGTTAAAAATGAGTTCACACTGATACCTCCAGTTCCAGTCCAAAGCCAGTTTCTTACTAGCTGTCCACCACCCCATGTTGTAACTCTTTTTTTCAAGGCAGTTAGAAACCTGACTCCCATTGTCTTCAGTGTATTTATTTCATTGTTCTATTCGTAACCAGACTTGTAGCCATGGCAGCCATAAGCTTGATCTCTGATTTGTCCTGTCTGCTCCCACCCTTCCTGAAAACTAGGCTTCAGAAATAACAATTGAAATCAGCCCTGATGACTCCTGGGAGGGGATGGGCAGGGAGGTGATAAGGGGAGGAAGAAGGATTAGAGGCCAGTTAAGTTAGAAGCTTGGCCTTGGACACCTCCTAACCTCCACCTTGCTAGCTCAAAGGTCGGTGTGATGGGCAGGGCTGCGTCACATTTCACCTTCATTCTGGCTGCTATATGGAGAACAGATGGAAGAGAATGAGAAAGGAGAGACAGGGTGACTGGCGGGGAACTTGTGGGTTAGTCTGCTTTCAGGGGAGAGGGGAAATGTTGACACATTTTGTAGCGTTGGTGGAAATGGATGGGCAGGCGCACTGAAGTCACGTTTGAAAGCTATCAATAACCTCAGATATGCAGATGACACCACCATTATGGCGGAAAGTGAAGAGGAACTAAAAAGCCTCTTGATGAAAGTGAAAGAGGAGAGTGAAAAAGTTGGCTTAAAGGTCAAATTCAGAAAACGAAGGTGGCATCCGGTCCCATCACTTCATGGGAAATAGATGGGGAAACAGTGGAAACAGTGTCAGACTTTATTTTTTTGGGCTCCAAAATCACTGCAGATGGTGACTGCAGCCATGAAATTAAGACACTCCTTGGAAGGAAAGTTATGACCAATCTAGATAGCATATTCAAAAGCAGAGACATTACTTTGCCGACTAAGGTCCGTCTAGTTAAGGCTGTGGTTTTTCCTGTGGTCATGTATGGATGTGAGAGTTGGACTGTGAAGAAAGCTGAGCACCGAAGAACTGATGCTTTTGAACTGTGGTGTTGGAGAAGACTCTTGAGAGTCCCTTGGACTGCAAGGAGATCCAACCAGTCCATTCTGATGGAGATCAGCCCTGGAATTTCTTTGGAAGGAATGATAATGTGAGAGTTGGACTGTGAAGAAAGCTGAGCACCGAAGAACTGATGCTTTTGAACTGTGGTGTTGGAGAAGACTCTTGAGAGTCCCTTGGACTGCAAGGAGATCCAGCCAGTCCATTCTGATGGAGATCAGCCCTGGGATTTCTTTGGAAGGAATGATGCTAAAGCTGAAACTCCAGTACTTTGGCGAAGAGTTGACTCATTGGAAAAGACTGATGCTGGGAGGGATTGAGGGCAGGAGGAGAAGGGGACGACAGAGGATGAGATGGCTGGATGGCATCACTGACTCGATGGACATGAGTTTGAGTGAACTTTGGGAGTTGGTTATGGACAGGGAGGCCTGGTGTGCTGCGATTCATGGGGTCGCAAAGAGTTTGACACGACTCAGCGACTGAACTGAACTGAAACCTGGACAGTGGCAACCCACTCCAGTACTCTTGCCTGGAGAATCCCAGGGACTGGGGAGCCTGGTGGGCTGCCATCTGTTGGGTCGCACAGAGTTGGAAACGACTGAAGCGAGTTAGCAGCATCAGCAGCAAACCTGCTTTTAATCAGTAGTTTACCAGAAGTGTTAATTTGTCCAGTGGATGTAAACCATTACCTTCCTTGGTGGCTCAGAGGTTAAAGTGTCTGCCTCCAATGTGGGAGACCCAGGTTTGATCCCTGGGTTGGGAAGATCCCCTGGAGAAGGAAATGGTAACCCACTCTAGTACTCTTGCCTGGAGAATCACATGGACGGAGAAGTCTGATAGGCTACAGTCCATGGGGTTGCAGAGAGTCGGACACGACTGAGCGACTTCACTTCAAGGAATGCATTGGTTACCTAGGCAGAGGTTAGTTTGCTTTTAGACAATAATAGTAGACAAATATTCTTTGGTGCTAAGAGTTTTTTGTTAACAGTTTTTTCATTGCGTGCATTTTAGCTACAGGTTTACATGTTAAAAGACTGTTAATTTTAAAATGGCTGATTGAAATCTAGTTTGTGGGCCGCTCAAAGTAAGCATGCATAATTTTAAGTATACTCTTAAACCAGTTGTATTTATATAAATGTGTGTAATATTTAGCTTTGGTAATTTTAGGTTTTGACTGGTTTTTATATTAATTATTTAATTGATTAATTATTTTCTTCCTGATTTATGGAGATGTAATTGACACTTAGCTCTGTGTAAGTTTAAGATGTAGTACAACATAAGAATTTGACGTAAGTCATGAACTGGTAAGTACTTTAGTGAATATCCATCATCTTATATAGATACAAAATTAAAGAAATAGAAATCTTTTTCCTTGTGGTGAGAACACTTAGGATTTGCTCTCTTAACAACTTTCATATATAATATAAAGTACTGTTAATTGTATGTATCACACTGTGTTTGACAGCTCTGGTATCAGTAGTTACCTTATGACTAGAAGTTTGTACCTTTTGACCGCCTTCATCCAGTTCTTCTTCCCCTCAAGTCCCTTCTTCTGGTAACTGAAACTCTGATCTCTTTTTCTGTGTGTGTTTGCTTTTGAAGTGGAATTGCCCCACAACACTGTGTTAGTTTCTGTCACATAGTGATTCAGCATAGTAAGTCAGTATTTCTGTACATTTCAAAGTAATCCCACTATGTTTAGATGTACCATACAAAGATATTACATAACTACTGACCACATTCCTCACATTGTGCATTCCATATCTGTGGCTCATTTATTTTCCATTAGACATTTGTACGCCTTATCTCCTATACAATAGGGAAAAGACAGCTTCTAAAGTAAATGGTGTTGGGAAAACTGGACTAATTTTCACACCATGAACAAAAATAAATTCAAAATGGATTAAAGACTTCTAGATGTAAGACCTGAAGCCATAAAACTTCTAGAAGAAAACAAAATACACTGTTTGATATGAGTCTTAGTAATATCTTTTTATGCCTCCTCAGTCAAGGAAAACAAAAGTAAAAATAAACAAATTTGCTCTCTTTTTCAGATACTATGATCAAATCTGTTCCATTGAACCCAAATTTCCATTTTCTGAAAACCAGGTAAGTCATTAATTTTAATTTGTTTTAAAGTTACATGTGATAATGGTAAATCACCCATTTCCTCTTACCCATGGTATTTTATTAAAAGAAATGGTGCCTCTTCACTATCTCTAGGTTTTTATAGCACTTTTAAAATGAAAACCTTTTAAGCCCACCTGTTATGAATCTGTGCTGCTTTGAAGTGTCTCTTGGAAATTCTGTTCATGCCGTTCCTCAGTCACTTCTGTGATCAGGTAGTCCATTGGATTGCAGTTTTCTTCCTGCATTTTTAATCTGTAGGAAGTATGGACCAAGAGAATCTATGATGTCCTTTGCTTTGGTTTTTCCAGAATAAAGTAGGAAACTATGGTTCAGGACGTATTTAATTTCAGTTTATGTGCTTTAAAAATTATTTGCCCAAGTTGTGTTTGTATATAAACTTGCAAATACTGTTATGATTAGGTGTTACACTGTAGGAATGTCAGTCTTTCTCTTAAAAGATAGATATTGAAAGTGCTGATGATTTCTTGCAGTTATATTTGGAAGACTTGTTAAAAGTTTTTAATTGTTGTGACATTTCTAAATTTTAAAATAGTTTGTACAAAATACTTTAAGCATAAAGTTTTTTACAAGTCAAGTAATATGGTGATAGTTGCTTTAAAATACCCCAGGAGAAAAAGTATGTGTGTGTTGGTGTTTGGATTAGAAAGTGTGGGCAGATGAAGGGGAAAGGTAGAAGACTGATGTGTGTATGGGAGTTCCTTGTGTTATTGTCTCTCCTTTCAGGTGTATTGAAAATTTGTCTCAGCCATAGTTGAAAAATTTTGTATTGGATTGCAATACATAATTTAAAAGAGGCTAAGTTCTTTTTAACCTTCACACTGTGGAATAATTTAGAGTGAGATGCAGTTTTTATTTGTGTATAAAACACACAGAACAGTTAACAAACGGTGTATAGCCCGAGTCATCAAGAAGTGAATATACACGTCTAGCCATCACTCAAATATGAAGAAATAAAATTTTATATCATCCTGGAAATTCTCCTCCTTCAGTGCCTGTTCTGTTCAGATCTTTGTGCATTTGTAAGGACGAGGAAGGCTGTGTTTCCTGGAGAAGATACTGTGTGTGTGATTACTGCGGGAGAGCAACGTTGCTGATAGCCTACTGCCTGGGTTTTACTTCCAGAAAAGAACATTTCATGATTCACAAAAAGGAAAAGGAGTTGGGTGGTTAGAGAAGATAGTGTTTAAGACAGATTGAAGCTTTTGTCCTTTTCTTCACTGTGGATTTTTTTTGAAAGAGACTTAATAGTTAATGAGATTCAGGAAGGTAACAATTGTCTTTTTTCCCCCCTCTTTCTATCAAGATCTGCTTGACATTTACGTGGAAGGATGCTTTTGATAAAGGTTCACTTTTTGGAGGATCGGTAAAATTGGGTATGTAATCTTTAAATAAAAATGACAGGAAATTTGTTCTAACTAATTTGGGTTGTTTTAGTCTCCAGAATTGCTCTCCTAATGACTCTTTGTAAATAATGAAAATTTTTATGTTTCGTTTTCTTTTTAACTTCAACTTTTAATGAAATTTCCAAATACTTGTAGAGAGCCTACGTCTTGCCAGGCACTGTGCTAGTTTTAAAACTGAACAAGATAGTTGTATTCAGTCTGGTTAGAAGATACCTGACCATTTTAAAGATGAGTGGGAAGTATATTAATCTCTGAAGAAACTTATGGGCATCTAGACAAGGAAGTAGTTAATTCTGCTCTTGAATGCACTTGATGTTTGAATGAATCCTTGAAAGATGAATTTGTTTTTTTCCGGGTAGAAAATAATGTTACAGGTAGAATATATAACCAAAAGTCAGAAGAGTGAAGGCTTTTTTTATCTAGAAACTTATCATGTTAACCTTTCTGTGTGTTAATTTTCTCTTCTCTGAAGTGGGATTATTAAATGAGTGGAATACATGTAAAGTCCTTAGAACAAGGCTCAATAAATATTAGCTACAATGAATAATACTAATATTACATATAACTATAGTATATATAATGTGTATGCATTATAGGATATGTACTATATAATATTATATAACAGTGTCATATTGTATAAGTTACCATATTAATACATAGTAATATAATTATTGCTAAGAGTTGAAACTATGGGGGATTTGGGGATTTTGGAGGGTGAAGCCATTGGAGAGTAGATTGTGCAGAGCTGCAAGTGTGCTATCAATTTGTGTTCTTCCCTCATAGCTTATTCCACCCGGGCACTGTGAAAGGGCTTTATACATATTATCTAACTAAATTCCCTCTCAGCACAGTGAGAAAAGGCACTATTCTTACTAAAACTGGTTTAGAAAGATGAATGACTTTCTAAGATTTAATGAAACTGGATATGACTCAAAAAGCCTAAATCCAGAGACTAGAGAGAAACAGACCCATTAAACTGGTAAGAGATGAAGAGATTAGACCAAGTATTGTGTCTGTGGGTTGGGGAAGGATGGTTTTGAGAGAGGGTTCAGAGATGGAAACTGCTGGCTCTGCTGGCTCTCTCTCAGGAGGAGCTGATGATTGACTTTAAGATTCGTAACTTGGTTTGACCTGTGGACAATTATTGTTTTCAATAGACAGGTCAGGTTTGACTTTTCTGTGTTATATCTGGGTAGAAATTTCTCTTTGGCATTTAGATGTATTTAAAACTCAAAAGAGGTGGAGATGTAGATTTAGGAACAGTTTCCTTAAAAGATAATAAATTTATCTTCTCTGGTAGACTGTAGGCTGGGAAAAGTATGAAAGCCAAACTAGGGGGTATAACTTTCAGGGGAAATAAGAGGAAAAGTTTCCTGGGAATGAGGTTGAGAAAAGGCTTTCAGATGTTGGAAGAGCCAGGGGAAAATAGAGACAGGATTGAATTCCAGACGAGTTTCAAGGTTGTGCAGAAGAGTTTCAGAGGTTGTGCAGTCCAGTGGTTCCCAAACCTGGCTGCATGTTGCAGTTACCTGGGGAAAATGTTAGAAATACTGATTGTATGTACATACAAAGATACATTATGCCTTATGTGAAAGGAGGACATTGCAGGGTGGGCCACTGGAATTCATCTCTTTGAAAATGCCTGCATGTGACTTTGATGTTGAAACATCGTTGACAGAGTTGTGGTGGAGGTCAAAGAAGGTTGTAAAATTTGCTAGCTCAATGGATAAAGAATCCACCTGCAAAAAAAAAAAAAATCCACCTGCAGTGCTGGAGACCTGAGTTCGACCCCTGGGTTGGGAAGATCCCCTGGAGGAGGGCATGGCAACCCACTGCAGTATTCTTGCCTGGAGAATCCCCGTGGACAGAGGAGCCTGGCAGGCTACAATCCATGAGGTTGCAAAGAGCCGGACATGACTGAGCAAATAAGCCCAGCACAACACAGGAGAAAGAAGTTTCCCTAGGGCAGGCTGAAGTCAGGTTGTGTTGGGTTGAGGAGTGGACCGAAGTTAGGAAATGCGAACAACACATGTGGGTGCTGAACAGCTCAGTTCTGAAAATGTGCAGATGATTTGGGGACAAAGGGATCATTACGCTGAGTGCTGAGAGAGAGGCGAGATCAAGAAAAGGACTTCCCGTGCTGCTGTGACAAGTAGATTCTTGGCTAGGAATAAGGAGCAGGTATCGATAGAACTAGGAGACACTTAAGTGAGATAGGTAAAGTTGATGAACCGAGATCCTAGAGGAACTGGGATGGAAAAGAATTGAGCACATATATATTTCCCTAGGGCAGGCTGAAGTCAGGTTGTGTTGGGTTGAGGAGTGGACCGAAGTTAGGAAATGCAAACAACACATGTGGGTGCTGAACAGCTCAGTTCTGAAAATGTGCAGATGATTTGGGGACAAAGGGATCATTACGCTGAGTGCTGAGAGAGAGGCGAGATCAAGAAAAGGACTTCCCGTGCTGCTGTGACAAGTAGATTCTTGGCTAGGAATAAGGAGCAGGTATCGATAGAACTAGGAGACACTTAAGTGAGATAGGTAAAGTTGATGAACCGAGATCCTAGAGGAACTGGGATGGAAAAGAATTGAGCACATATATAAAACAGGAGGTAGAGATCAAGGCATTTCTCGTAGCAGTTATGGGGGATTAAATGTCCATCAATAATGTTTAGGGTAAATGAAGCATGGGCTTCGCATTCCTTAGAATATTGTGTAATTTAAAGTATTAAGAATGATAGTTCAAATATATATTTCTTGACATGTAGACCTGTGTCCACTGAATATCCAATAAAAGACATGTTACAGGTGAGAGCTGCTATATAACTCGGGGCCCCAGAGTTGGTCTCCTTGGGACACCTTTTGTATAAAACCCACAGTGATTGCTGCTTCCTGGATACGAAATTGTCAGAATAAAATGGCAGACTATGACCTGGGATGATGATGTTTATGGGAACTATAATAGGCTGGGATATATATTTTGTATATAAAAAGTTTACTTTTATCTGTTGCTTGGAGTATATTTCATTCTTCTTGAAGTCTACTGACTGTCACATATTGGATGAGCTGTTTCCATATTTACACTGTCACTTTCTTGTACGGCTCTGTGTGTACGTTTACAAATTTTAATTGCTCCACCAACACATACATTCTGTGCTTTTATCATAGTCTCAAGTTTTTGCAGACTCTCAGTCTCATTATTTATCTTTCTCGACTCCCCTCTTCCTGAGTGGCTCCTCTGTTCCCTTTGGTGTCTTCTCTTCTTTCTTGAGTGTGAGCCGTTTGCTGTCTAAAGCTGCTCTGTAACGATTATCCTTTAGCTTAGAATCATTGTTTTCTGAATATTGTGTGTTCCTCCCTCACTAGAATATACTCTTTTTTTGTTTGTTTTGTCTTGTTTTTAGTTCTGGCTGTGCCGGGTCCTGCTGTGTGCAGGCTTTTTATAGCTTGGTGAGGGGGCTGCTCTCTAGTCGCGTGCGTGGGCTTCTCCTTGCCGTGGCTTCTCTCACCAGGGAGCACTGGCTCTAGGGTGTGCAGGCTGCAGTAGCTGTGGCCCCCAGGCTTAGTTGCACCGTGGCATGTGGGGTCTTCCCAGACCAGGGATCAAGCCTGTGTCCTCTGCGTTGGCAGGTGGATTCTTAGCCAGTGGACCGCCAGAGAAGTCCCTGGAACATATTCTTAGATAACTGTGGGTGAAAATGTCTGTGGTTTGTTATCAAATGAATTTGGTTTGAAATACTGGCACCTAGTGCTTAGGTCAAGAAGCTTGGCATCATTCTTGGAATTGTTTCACTTCATTCCGCACATTCAGTGAATTCACCAGCAGATTCTATCAGATTTTCTATGAAAGTTATTCAAACGACAATCACTTCTCAGCACTTATGCTGTCGCCTCTGTGGTGGGAGCCAGTCACCCCTCGTGCCTGTTGCAGCAGCTGACTATTCTCATTCCTGGCTTCCACCAGCGCTGCTTCCCTGCCGCCTGCTGTCCCCGGGTGGGCTGAGTGCACCTCTCTCCAAAACTGTTTACTTCCCGCCTCACTCAGAGTAAGCGCGAAAGCATTGCAGCAAAACTTGACTCTCTTACCTCCTTGACAACATTGCCTCCCATTTTTCCCTTGTTTCCCCTTTTTTCAGCTATACTGGCTTGAATATATGTTAATATTTGTTGAATTAATTTGAATTATGTTTCTTCTTTGATAATTTCTTCATTTTTTTCCTCTCTTCTTTTTGGAATACTGAATTAATTGAGCCTGCTTTTCTGAGCTACTCACTCAAAATTTTCACGTTTTCCCTTTCTTTCCCTCTTTCTGGGCTGCCTAGATATTTTCTGACCTTTCTTTTGAAAAATCAAATTTTCATTTCCAGGGGCTTTTTCTTACTCATGGATTATTCTTTTTTAATAACATCCTGTACTTGTTTTATGGATGTGCTGTCTTTGAGTCTCTTTTAAGGGTGCTCATGAGGATCTTGGAAATGTTGCTTTCTATTACTGGAGTTGTTTTTGTTTATTCTGGGTTCAGATTTTCAGTTCACCTTGATCTTCATTTTTGTGTGTGTTCTGCTCCTGGTTATTGTAGATTGTTAATACATTTATCTAAGAAAGTGGGTTAGAGTATTCTTGAGTGTTCTTGCCTTGAGAACCCCACGAACAGTATGAAAAGGCAAAAAAATATGACACTGAAAGATGAACTCCCCAGCTCTGCAGGTGCCCAGTATGCTACCAGAGAGGAGTTGAGAAGTAACTCTAGAAAGAATGAAGAGACAGAGCCAAAGGGAAAACAGTGCCCAGTTGTGGCTGTGACTGGTGATGGAAGTAAAGTCCAGTGGTGTAAAGAACAATATTGCATAGGAAAGTTAGGTCTGTGAATCAAGGCAAATTGGCAGTGGTCAAATAGGAAATGGCAAGAGTGAATGCTGATATTTTAGGAATCAGTTAACTAAAACGGACTGTAATGGGTGAATTTAATTCAGATGGTCATTATATGTCAACAGGAGTCTGAAATGCAATACTTGGGTGCAATCTCAAAAATGACAGAATGATCTCTGGTTGTTTCCAAGGCAAGCTGTACAGTATCACAGTAATCCAAGTCTATGCCCCAACTGCAAATGTCAAAGAAACTGAAGTTGAGTGGTCCATGAAGACCTACAAGACCTTCTAGAATTAACACCCCCAAAAGATGTCCTGTTCATCACAGGGGACTGGAATGCAAAAGTAGGAAGTCAAGAGATACCTGGAGTAACAGGCAGGTTTGACCCTGGAGTGCAAAATGCAGCAAGGAAAGGCTAACAGTTTTGCCAAGAGAACGCCATTGGTCATAGCAAACACCCTCTTCCAACAACAAAAGAGACCACTCTACACATGGCGTCGCCAGATGGTCAGTACTGAAATCAGATTGATTATATTCTCTGCAGCCAAAGATGGAGAAGCTATACGGTCAGCAAAAACAAGACTGGAAGCTGACTGTGGCTCAGGTCATGAACTCCTTATTGCCAAAATCAGACTTAATTGAAGAAAGTAGGGAAAACCACTAGACCATTCAGATATGACCTAAATCAAATCCCTTACAATTATACAGTGGAAGTGATCAATAGATTCAAGGGATTAGATCTGATAGAGTGCATGAAGAGTTATGGATGGAGGTTCGTAACACTGTACAGGAGGCAGTGATCAAGACCATCCCCACAAAAAAGAAGTGCAAAAAGGCAAAATGGTAGTCTGAGGAGGCCTTACAAATAGCTGAGAAAAAGAGAGAAGCGAAAGGCAAAGGAGAAAAGGAAAGATATACCCATCTGAATGCAGAGTTCCAGAGAACAGCAAGGAGAGATAAGAAAGCCTTCTTAAGTGAACAGTGCAGAGGAATACAGGAAAGCAATACAATGGGAAAAACTAGAGATCTCTTCAAGAAAATTAGAGATACCAAGGGAACATTTCATGCAAAGATGGGCACAATAAAGACAGAAGTGGTATGGACCTAACAGAAGCAGAAGCTATTAAGAAGAGGTGTCAAGAATACACAGAAGAACTATATATACAAAAAGATCTTCATGACCCAGATAACTGCAGTGGTGTGATCACTCACCTAGAGCCAGACATCCTGGAATGCTAAGTCAAGTGGGCCTTAGGAAGCATCACTATGAACAAAGCTAGTGGAGATGATGGACTTCCAGTTGAGCTATTTCGAATCCTAAAAGTTGATGCTGTAAGAAAGTGCTGCACCAGTATGCCAGCAAATTTGGAAAGCTCAGCAGTGACCACAGGACTGGAAAAGGTCAGTTTTCATTCCAGTTCCAAAGAAAGGCATTACCAAGGAATGTTCAAAGTACCACACAATTGCACTCATCTCACACACTTAATAGAGTAATGCTCAGAATTCTCCAAGCCAGGATTCAACAGAGTGTTGAACCGTGAACTTGCAGATGTTCAGATTGAATTTAGAAAAGGCAGAAGAACCAGAGATGAAATTGCCAACATCTGTTGAGTCATCAAAAAAGCGAGAGAGTTCCAGAAAAACATCTATTTCTGCTTTATTGACTATGCCAAAGCCTTTGAATGTGTGAATCACAACAAACTGAAAAGTTCTGAAAGAGATGGGAATACTGGACCACCTTACCTGCCTCCTGAGAAATTTGTATACAGGTCAAGATGCTTGCTCCTTGGAAGAAAAGCTATGACCAACCTAGACAGCATATTAGAAAGCAGAGACATTACTTTGCTGACAAAGGTCTGTCTAGTCAAAGCTATGGTTTTTCCAGTAGTATGAGAATTGGACCATAAAGAAAGCTGAGTGTTGAAGAATTAATGCTTTTGAACTGTGGTGTTTAAGAAAACTCTTGAGTCCCTTGGACTGCAAAGTGATCCAACCAGCCCATCCTAGAGGAAATCAGTCTTGAATATTCATTGGAAGGACTGATGCTGAAGCTGAAACTCCAATCCTTTGGCCACCTGATGCGAAGAACTGACTCATTGGAAAAGACCCTGATGCTGCGAAAGATTGAAGGCTGGAGGAGAACGGGACGACTGAGGATGAGATGGTTGGATGGCATCACTGACTCAATGGACATGACTTTGAGCAAGCTCCAGGAGTTGGACAGGAAAGTCTGGTGTGCTGCAGTCCATGGGGTCCTAGAGTCGGCCATGACCGAGTGACTGAACTGAACTGAGGCTAGAGTAGCTGGTGTGTGTGTCTGCTTTATGCTGCACAGGCTAGAATTAGGTTGGGGGCAAGCTAAAAGCTGGCTGTAATTACAGGGGAGACTACTAAAGTGCTACATAACAATGAATGTTTTACTTCGTGACGCTTCTGTATGGCACACACACACAGCTGTAATGTTATTCTGATTTTCCTGGGTGGTTTGTTCAATGGTTTTGCCAGAAGCCTTATTATTTTGCCTGGTTTTCAATATCTGGCATATTATGTGAGATCCTGAATGTGACTATGATTGAATTTGTTCTTCTGTGTGTGTGTGTATGTGTTTAAAAAAAAAACAATAACATAAAACATACTATCTTAACCAGTTAAAAAAAAAAATCCCCCCCCCCGTTGTGTGGCTTGTGGGCTCTTAGTTCCCTAGCTAGGGGCTGAACCTGGGCCCCAGCAGTGGAAGCACCGAGTCCTCACCACTGGACGACCAGGGAATTCCCTGTCTTAACCATTGTTAAGTGTATAGTTCAGAGGTGTTAGCTGTATTCACATTGTGAAACATACCTGGAACATTCTGATCTTGCCATTCTGAAACTCTGTGCCCTTTAAATAACAGCTTCCCTTTTCACCCTTTCCCCAGTACTTGGTGACCACCATTCTACCTTCTGTTTCTCTAAGTTTGACTGCTTTAGACACCTCACGTGGGTGGGATCATAGGGTGGTTGTCTTTTTGTGACTAGCATGATTTGCTTAGTGTAATGTCCTCAAGATTCATCCATCTTATGGTATGTGATTGAATTTCCCTACTTTCTTAAGCTGAATGATACTCCATTGTAAGTTTATACCATGTTTTGCTTCTGTACATGAATCAGTGAATGCGTGAGTTGCTTCCTCCTTTTGGCTACTGTGAATCATTCTGATATGAACAGATATCCCTGAGACTAAACCCTGTTTTCATTTCTTCTGGTTTATACTCAGAAATGGAATTGTTGGATTATGCAGTAATTTTATTTCTAACTTGTTGATGGATCTTTGTATTGTTTTCCACACGGCTGCAACATTTTACATCTCCACCTAAGTACACAATGGTCCTAGTCTCTCCACATGCCTGCTGACAACTGTCCCATTCAGTTTTGTTTCTCTTTACTCAGTTTTGGTTGTGCTGGGTCTTTGTTGCTGCGAGGGGGCTTTCAGTAGTTGGGGCACGCGGGGGCTACTCTCCACTGGGTGAGTGGGCTTCTCATCGCAGGGGCCTCTCTTGTGGAGCACAGGCTCCAGGTGTGTGGGCTTCAGGAGCTGCAGCCCTCAGGCTCGGTGGTTGTGGCTCATGGGCTTAGTTGCTCTGCGCGTGGCATGTGGAATCTTCCCGGGCCAGGGATTGAACCTGTGTGTTCTCTGCATTGGCAGGCGATTCTTATCCACTGTACCACTAGGGAAGTCCTCTATTTTGTTTGATAGTAGCTATCCCAATTGATGTGAGACGTGTAGAGTCTTAGTCAGAATTGTATCTTAACCAGATAGTCTTCTAGTCCTCTGAGAGATACATTATTAACATAAGGAAGAGAGACACAGAAGGCCAGGTGGGAGTTTGTAGCAAGTGAGAAACTGGTTTGAATGTCATGGGAAGGTATCATTTTGAGAGAGCTGATGGAAAAAATGGGAAGAATTTATTTGAATTGAATTTGAAATGACATGAGAATGACTTTTCATTTTGAATCCAATAGTGTGGATGTAAACGGGAAGGAAAGATGAATTTATTGATCCTTGAGTTTTAGGTAATGAGAATATTGTTGTGGAAATAGATGTCTGGCAGGGCAGCTAGAAATACAGGAGAAGATTATGGGTGAGAAAACAGGTCTGGAAATTTGTTTTTGTGAGAGCCAGTGGGATAGAGGTCATAGTATTTCTCTTTGAAATATTCATTTTCTTTAGAAAAAAAAATAATCTGATGAATTTTTTCTTCTTAATCTTTTACAGCTCTTGCAAGCTTAGGATATGAAAAGAGCTGTGTGTTGTTCAATTGTGCAGCCTTAGCTAGCCAGATTGCAGCAGAACAAAACCTGGATAACGATGAAGGATTGAAAATTGCTGCTAAACATTATCAGGTATGCAGAACAGTAGTAGTTCCTACCTAACTGTCAATACTGAGTTGGATTGAATTGAAAATCATTTGAGATTAGGGTTTATAAATGTTTCCTTACATACAGATGCTTCCTTGAAAAATAATGTACTTTTTAATGAATTGATACATTTTTTGAAGTTCTTAGATAAAAGAACATGCTTGTAAACCCAGCTCTGTTTTTCCTCACCGTTGTACACCCAGCACCTAGCACAATGCCTGGCACATAATAAAGGCTCAATAAATGTTGGGAGAAAAAATGATTAATTGTTTGAGATAAAATCTTTGGCAAGTCCCTTTTAAATGCATGACCCATTTAAAATATTTGTACATTATTTTTGCATAATTTTTCTTAGCGAGATATAGTTAAAATTTCACCAGTGTCACAAAAATGAAGATCTCTTGGCAAGAAGATTTTACCTCTGAGACTTGTGAAGAGGTCATAGTTAAATGTGGTCAGACATGTAATGTTCTTAACTAAATGTAGGTTTTACATACAGTCAGTTACTAATATGGCCTCTTATTTGGCGACAGTGTATTGTTGACTCAGCTTTTTATGCTTCAATTTAAGGAAAAATAAGTGGTTATTGTGAAGTTGTAATCTATAATTATGTTTTCATGTTTGTGTGGCTTTATCATTTACAGAGGACGTTCATGTTCTCTTGCACACTTGGTGATGCACACTGCATAATATCATTCTCGTTTTTCAGACAAGGGGACTAGAGGGCAGAAGTGTTAATGCAGTGGTCCCCTGGGGTTTCAGGCGTTCTAAGTTTAGGGAATCCCAAATGGTCCTTGTTCTGTCTCATGGTTCTGAAGTTTGCTTGTTTCAGAGGTGGAGTTCAGTCTTTTCCGCTGTTTAAGTTTAGGGGAATTGAAGAATGCTGTTCTAAGAAAGTGAGAAGAAAATGTACTTTAACCACACAATGTGCTCCCAGTTTTGGATGGGCACAGATGACAATCCTGATGCAAACACCTTTCCTTTGTGAGGCTATAAGTGGCAAGTTTTTTAAAATGTGAAAATGAATTAAAATTTTATTTAGTTTTCTATTCATTGTGAACTCCAGTTGTTGGCATGTGGGTTCTTAGAGGGCATCCTGAATGACTGAGGATACATTCCACTCCTACTCACAGCAAGGTCCTTAGTGTGAGGGAAAGAGATTGTAAGTCTCTTTCCAAGCCACTTGCTGCAAGACACTCTGCCCTTGGTTAAGTGCTTTAATCTCTGAAGCTCTCCAGTCCTTATTTGTGAATGGGAGACCAGATCCCTTGGGTTTGTAGTGTGTGATTTTCTTAGTTTATTGAGCATGTCAGCTGATCGCTTCTTGCAGACATCATCTAGTTTTATGGTGCTTTCTGACTGCAGCAAATGTGATGTTCACTTCGGTACAGCTTAACCTTGAGTTAGCTCTGTGTAGCTTAACTACCGGAGAAGGCAGTGACAACCCACTCCAGTACTCTTGCCTGGAAAATCCCATGGACGGAGGAGCCTGGTGGGCTGTGGTCCATGGAGTTGCTAAGAGTCGGACTTGACTGAGTGACTTCACTTTCACTTTTCATTTTCATGCGTTGGAGAAAGAAATGGCAACCCACTCCAGTGTTCTTGCCTGGAGAATCCCAGGGACGGTGGAGCCTGGTGGGCTGCCATCTATGGGGTCGCACAGAGTCGGACACAACTGAAGCGACTTAGCAGCAGCAGCAGCAGCTTAACTACATAACCCACAGCTCCTTTCAATCCCAGGTTGATGTCTGTCTTTCTCCCAGGGTCAGTTGTTTCATAAACGCAAAGTTATTTTCGTATTAACCTCAGTGCAGTGCTTAGTTGTGTCTGACTCTTCTGTGACCTCATGGCCTGCAACCCACCAGGCTCCTTTGTCTGTGGGATTCCCAGGCAGGATATGCTGGAATGTAGCCGTTTCCTTCTCCAGGGGATCTTCTGACACAGGGATGGAACCCATGTCTCTTGTGGCTCCTGCATTGGCAGGTGGTTTCTTTACCACTGTGCCACCTGGGAAGCTAAGCAAAATATAACTGAGAAGAAAAATCTGATGGGAAACGTTTTACCAGGGAGCTCTGAAAGCCAAATAAAAGATCTTTAGCCTTGGATTGTCCTGCTGTTCCCCAGAGGACTAGGTATCAGTACTCTTTAATTATTTGAGAGGGGAGTTTGGGACCGAAGCAAGAACATTTTAGGACTAAAAACATTTTAATAATATCCCTGCCTCTGTTCACATGTTGGATTTTGAGGAAGTATTTGCAAAAGTTGAATTAATTTGTTGCATCAGTTTACTTTGTTGCTGTTGAATGTGTAATGCATGTTAAATCTTATTCTGTAGTGTTTTTAGAAAAATATTCTTATTGTTGGTAGGTGAGACATCTTAGGTCTGTTTTTCATAATATAAGAATTTAAATACAGCAACTGTTGAACTGAGTTAACATTTGAAGTGGTTTTGTATCTTGCTGAGTTCTTAAAGATCTTAATGAAATTCTCCTTTTCCTTCCTCTAGTTTGCTAGTGGTGCCTTCTTACACATTAAAGAGACCGTTTTATCTGCCTTGAATAGAGAGCCCACTGTGGACATATCTCCAGACACTGTTGGGACCCTCAGCCTTATCATGCTGGCCCAGGCCCAAGAAGTGTTTTTTTTAAAAGCCACAAGAGGTAATTCCAGTTGTTCTCCATTTTGTTGCATGGGAAAAGAAGTGACAGGCTTTTAAAATAAGGTGATTATAATATGTTCAATGTAGAACTTTCATCTTTGCATCTTTGACCCGTGGTTCATCGAAAAATTTCAACTGTCCTTTTCTGACCTGACCTGAAGGTGGTACAAACACATAGTTCAGAATGTAGGCTGTTTCTGAAGTCTTTTATGAAATGTGTAGTTATCATCTTATAATACTGAGTCCTGGAGTCGTAGTTATGTAGGTTTGTAACATCTAAAATTCATTCATTCATCAGATATTGTAATTACTGGGTACAGCTGTATGCTGGTCCCTGTGATAGACTCTAGATGGAGTCAGCAGACAGAGAAGATTTTTGTTTTTAGGAACCTTGCTGTTTATCATGGGAGAGATGATAAACAAGAAGTTTAGTAGCCAAGGTAATTTTAGAGAGAGATAATTGCTATAAACAAAATAAGATGTGATGATGACTGGTGGTCTGGGTGTGGGATAAGGATTTAGGGGGAGTCATGATGTTTTTAGATTCTTTAGTCAAGAAGAATTTCCTTGTTTAAACTAGACTTCAACTAACAAGGAGGAGCCGTCCCAGGAGAGTCCCTGGCCCTGTGAATGAGGGAATAAGGACACTTGTTCTAAGGCATGTAAGTTAGTATGAGAGAGAACAAGGACTGAACGTACAAGTGTAGAGGAATTGAACGTGAGAGCAGTCCAGCAGGTGGAAGCTAAACGAACTGGAAAAGGTTTTCTTTTAAAATAACAGCTTATACTGAGATAGAGTTCATATACAATAACATTTACCCTTTTAACATATACAGTTCATTGGTTTTTGGTATATTCAGAGTTTTGCAGCCATCCCTAACTGTCTTACTGTAGAACATTCCCACCCCTCAAAGAAATGCCACAGGTACTGTCAGTCACTCTCCACTCATGTGCCTTGGCTTCTGACAGCTGCTCATTTATTCCAACTCTCTGGATCTGCCTAGGGAATAATTGACTTGTACACAGGAGAATCGTTTCATCAACAAGGATTTTGTAAGACAAATGTATAAACTGTGATCTCAATGTCTTCACTGAGTTACCATGACATATCAGATTATTTTATATTTATTTTCATTGAAATGATCAATTTAATATTTTATTCCAGATAAAATGAAAGATGCCATCATAGCTAAACTGGCTAATCAGGCTGCAGATTATTTTGGTGATGCTTTTAAACAATGTCAATACAAAGATACTCTCCCCAAGGTCAGTTATTGTTCTTTGTAAATACTTGGTTGGTTTGCATGTGGAAACATTTGGACATTTTTGTGTCTTAAGCAAGTTGAAAATTACGATTTCTAAAGAGATTTGAAATTTAAGGGGAGGCATTTGAAGAATATGTTTGTAGAAATAGTTTTTAATTAAAGATGCATGACACTTTCTCTTTCATATTCAGCGAATGTCTTTGCTTCTGTTCTTTACTAAATTTATTTTTCCAAGCTAAAACTCTTCCTGGAAAATTGTGAATACCTGTCTCCAGTAATTTTATCAGATCAGGCATTGTTTTGAATCACTGGTCCTTTGGTACAGCATGATACTTGAGCATGTTGATTATGCACCCTTTTAATTATTGTCCTGTTTTCTTAAAGATGAATCTTAAAGCACACAAACAGACAGAAAGACAAAAGGAAAAGGAAACTTAACAAATTCACCCCATACTTTGATTAGAATTGAGTTTTGGCAACAGGGACAGAGAATGGGGCTGCTGTTGTACAGCTCAGGAAAACCGCCGTCCAAAACCTCGTGTCACAGGAAGTATTAATTGTTTTAATGTTAACCTTTCTGAAGCAGCATTTGAAGAGACTAGTCAGTGACAAGCATTTGTCAATGGTAAAGCAGCCAATTAGACTGAGAAGTAAATCCCGTCTGCTTAAAAACAGAAGCTTGCAGATCGAAATGTCTTAGGAGTCAACTGCTCTCTTTCAGAAATGTTCAAGGAATTCATTTTGTCTGTATGCTAGCAAATGGTATTTGTTACATGCTTTTTTTTTAGGGAAATGATTTATAAGTCGTTCAGGAATCTTTATAAATTATGAAATTGCAGACAATTTTGTGGCAAAATAAAAAAGCATGAAAGTACATCAACACATGAGTGTTGAGAATGAGCAGATATCAAGGAATTTGAAGTGTGCTGGAGATTTAAAATGCACCAAGAGATCAGTAGAAGAATTTGCCTAGGACTCTTGGGTAGTAATAGTGTTGCTGTTAAGAGACTTGGGATCTCCTCTCACCTTTTCTTCATCTGAAAGACCTCATGATCAGCTGCACAGTGTACTGTTAAATCCTGTGGGGCCGTTAGTTCAGTCCTGTCCTGCCGAGAAGACAGTATCACCTACGAAGACTTGGAAACTACCTCTGCACCACCTCCTGGTATTCCTTGAAAAATCTCCTGTTTAAGTACCCAGTTGCTCCAGACTTAACCTTGAGAACTGGCATGAGTGCAGTTTGAGATTTTAGATGTCTTTTATTTTTGCCTTTGACTAATAAAGCTCATCAGGTATTTTCATATTCTAGTTATAAAACTGGAATATCTGCAAGTAGTGACCCAGGAAGCTAGGAAATTATTCACTGGGAGACAGGAAAGCAAACAAGGTAGTAATTCAGTTTTCATTTCTCTTACTATTATTATTTTTTGTCTAGACAGTGATTGTCTAGTATATTTCTTGGATATTAAATGGCATGTACTTCCTAAAAACATTGAGCTTATAGGGTAGGAGTTGATATTTTGGAAGACCCTCTACTGCTTTTTTGGTTCATGTTTTTGGATCTTCTAAAATCAGTTTTGGCTGGAACTTTTTTCAAAACAAATTAGGGCAGAGTAACACTTTATCATTTTAGTTATTAGCTCAGTGCATCTGTCTGTCTGCTCTGTGTTTTTGAATGTATGATCTTGAAATGTGAGTCTTTATGTGATGCTGAGTAAGTTTTAAATGACTAAAAATCATTGTTATTAAAAGTCTCTTAGATTGTGAATTTAAGTGGGAACTTACTTCACTGTCTTTTGTCTTTTAAACATGTGAAACAGTCAGCTATAGAGCAGTTTCATTAGTATATGTGAGTAATGGTGTCTTAGTTAACTGAGAGCTGGGTAAGGGCTCACAAGAAAGCTGCTAAAGCTCTGTGCTTGATGGTCCTCTGTGAATGTCCATTCTACTTCTCTTTCTAATGCATGCTTTCCTTTTTTCTTTGTAAACAAAATGTTGACTTCATGGCTTAAAGAGAATTGTAAAAACCTAAATTGGCTACATTTAACAGTTAAAAAAACCCAATTGTTAATTCTAATTGGAAGAAAAAACCCCGGAATTCATTGAATCCAGTCCACGCAAAATCATGTGGTCTTCTCTGTTTACACCTAATGACTAACCTATCTCTAAACTATTAATGGGGTGATTCTAATTTCTGTCTCCTTTTCCTTTTTCTTCCTGCATCCCATGTTGTCTGTGGTGGTTTGTGTGGTTGGACTCTTCCCTGGTCAGTATTTTTATTTCCAGGAGGTGTTCCCTGTCTTGGCTGCAAAGCACTGTATCATGCAGGCCTATGCTGAGTACCACCAGTCTATCCTGGCAAAACAGCAGAAGAAATTTGGAGAAGAGATTGCACGGTTACAGGTGAGTTTCTTAGAAATAAATATTTAAGTTACTTGAATACTTGGATTTCCTTTTTCTTCTTTTTTTAAGTGAGATTCCAAAGTTTGCTTATAAAAAGCTTTCCCACTCATTTCACCTGTCCATGAAGATGGGTGATTGTTTTTATTTTTTAGGCTATGAAGGAAATGGCAACCCACTCCAGTGTTGTTGCCTGGGAAATCCTGTGGAAAGAGGAGCCTGGTGGGCTGCAGTACACTGTGTCACAGAGAGTCCAGTGTGACAGAGCAACTGAGCACAGCACAGCATACCTACTGTGTGCTTTTTGAAGTTTCCTATTTTATCTAAAAATTTCGTGTTAACTTTGCATTCAGTTCTCTTTTATTTACTCATGTTTATTTTAGTATAAAATATTCTAAATTAATTTTCATGCTCCAGAAAGGACGTGGAGTGCTAACTTGTGGCATAGCCTTGGTCTATAATTGGATCATACAATTCCATAGTTTGAGAAGGACAGGCGTAATCTATATAAACAGATGTTGTAATCAGCAGACTACCTTCTATGCTGTATCTGCCCTAGGTGTGTGAGTAACTTGCTGTGACATCTGGGGCAGCTTTGCAGCAGGGTTTGAGTGCTGTTATACGAATTGTTTGCAGTTTGAGAGTTGGTCAGCAGATGATAGGAAGAGGACTGTTAAGGAAATTAAAGTATGGACTAGTGTTAGAAGATACAATGCAAATCTTACTTAGGAAGTTCAGTGTAATTCGTCTTTTCATGAGAAGAGAAACCTAAGTTTTATAAAAAAATAAAATATATACTTGTATTATACTCCACACTGACAAAATCAGAGAAAGGCACACTCAGATTATCAAACATGTATTTGTCCAGGGATTCACTTTGATTGTAGTAACTTAGCATCATATGAAAGCAGATGAAAACAAAAGCTTCTGAGAAAGGGGTTTCTAGGGGAGAGTTTTTTCCAGGGTAGTATGCTTAAATACGTATCAGGAGTACTGACTGAAAGAAAAGCACCCAGCATACGAGTTGGATTGTAAGGTTTTATTCAGGGACTTTACTAGGACTGTGGCCTGGGATCTGCAGTACTCTTGCCTGGCAAATCCCATGGATAGAGGAGCCTGGTGGGCTGCAGTCCGTGGGGTCGCTAAGAGATGGACGCGACTGAGCGACTTCACTTTCACTTTCATGCACTGGAGAAGGAAATGGCAACCCACTCCAGTGTTCTTGCCTGGAAAATCACAGGGACAGGGGAGTCTGGTGGGCTGCCGTCTCTGGGGTCGCACAGAGTTGGACACGACTGAAGCGACTTAGCAGCAGCAGCAGCAGCAGCAGCAGTGGCCTGGGAGATGGCCTCTCAGTAGCTCCGAGGAACCTGTCTGAAGAGGTAGAGGAGAAACCCGCTCATATTTGATTTTGACGAGAGAATACCTCCAGTCAAGCATACCTTTCAGTAAAAGATTACTGCTAGTCACAAAGAACAGATATCCCAGGTTAATGATTTTAGTGCTTTTCTGTGTATGGGAAGATACAGGAATCTGGATTCATTAACATTCTTCCTGAGATATACATCTGTCTGAGGGGCCTGTTTTTCCAGAGCGGGAGGAGGGCGTCATCTTGTTTTTCATTCTGAATTCCTCTCCAGGGTCCCCTGTTGGTCAGCCGCTTTAGTGAGTATTCACTAGATGGTAAACTGGTCTTTTTTGTTTTACAGAAGTATAGCTTCTTTATTTTGGGGGGATTCTGGAACTTTTATATTCAAATGAGTATTCTCTATAAACCAGTTGTATAAGATCTCCTTTTGAAATTTTAATCTAATTTTTAAAACCTCTTTGGAAAAAGGAAGCTATTTCAAATTCACACAGGAGATAAGGACTTCTTTCACTTTTAGACACTTTTTTCAGCTATACATCTGAAGAGTGTATAGCTTCAATTACACAGCTTTAGTCATAGGTCAGAAGTCAACAACACAAATACTTACTGAATCATGTCTCCAGGGGCTGTTCCTCTTTCCATTAGGCATGAGATATATATATATTTTTAACTTGATTTGAGCTGAGACATAGGCAAAGAGAACAAAACAGACAAAAAACCTAAACAGTAAGTCATGTTCTCTGCGTTCTTCTGCTCAGAATGCCGCATGTACCTGCTGGTCGCACTGTTCAGTCAGTTTTGCAGTCATTGGTAACGTAATGGGGGAAAGCTTTTAGTCATGAGCAAGCCAGAAATAAAAAATAAAATCGCAGGACTCAGGAGTATCACAGCAATAGGTAAGATAGCAAAGGGGAAATTGCTGTGAGTGATTCACTTCTGGGGCCAAGAAAAATTGTACCTGGGCTTACACAGCTCATGAGTGTGCTTCTTGGACAATGTAGTTCATTAGGCTCCAGGAGATGGGTCTACTTGATCGTCCCGGTGAGTCTCTAAAGCTACCAAGGCTCAATTTTAAAAAAGACATAAAAATACAGTTTACCCTTGAACAACACAGATTTGAACTGTCCAAGTCAACTTATATGCAAGCGTATTTCAATGAATAAATACTCGGCTCTCCATACTGAATTAGTGGAGTCTCCCAACTGCTGGTCGTGGACTATGTTTAATCTGCAGACACAGAATCTGTAGGTACAGGGGCCAGCTATAGGACTTGGCATTCAGAGTTTAGTGCCTGTGAGGAGTCTCGGAACCACTCCCCCACAGATACTGAGGGATGCCTCTGTATAGATGTAAAATTGTGACTCAGATAAAATGGATACATATCAGATATTTATTTAATTCATTAATGAGTCTAATAAGGTGATAAAACTGATTTTATGAAAGTATTGCTTTTTCTTTGTTAGATACTAGTTTGTAGGTATTAAGGAGAGTGTCCTCATTAGATACGTGCTGAGATATTTAGGGATGAAGGGTTGTGATGTCTGAAGTTCAGTTTCAAATAGTTATTTAAAAAGAAAAGATATGTGTATATGTGGGAAAGAGAGCAAATATGACAAAATTGGAAACAGTTGTTAAAGTTGCCAGAGGAGGAGTTTTTTTTCAGTTGTTCTGTTCTTTTAATTTTTTTGTGAACTTGAACATTTTTAATATACAGGCATACACTTAGCCGATCTCTACCTTTTCCCGTCTGTTTTACTCCCTACAGCCTTTTCCCCCACTGCCTCATAAGTAATTTTCATTTATTTCTTACTTAATACTTTCAATGTTTTTTTTTTTTAATTCTCTTTGAAAATATAAGCAGGTATGTACACACATGCATGCACACTTAATGCACTGTCTTAACTCTCCTGTTTATATAAGCGATCACATGCCATTGGTAGAGAATCCACCTGCCAGTGCAGGAGACACAGGAATTGTGGGTTTGATCTCTGGGTTGGGAGGATCCCTTGGAGTAGGAAATGCCAACCCACTCCAGTACTCTTGCCTGGGAAATCCCATGGGCCAAGGAGCCTGGCAGGCTGTAGTCCTTGCGGTCGGCAAGGGTCAGACGTGACCGAGCCGCTGAGCACGTGCATGCTGTGTGCAGTGTTGGGCGTCTTATTTTTCTCATATAGCACACTGAAGCCCTCTCCATTTCATACGGCAGCAAAGAGACCTTTCTCATTTCTCTTTGGAGCTGCATTGTACTTCACTATATAAACCACACAAATCCACCTGCCAGTGCAGGAGACACAGGAATTGTGGGTTTGATCTCTGGGTTGGGAGGATCCCTTGGAGTAGGAAATGCCAACCCACTCCAGTACTCTTGCCTGGGAAATCCCATGGGCCAAGGAGCCTGGCAGGCTGTAGTCCTTGCGGTCGGCAAGGGTCAGACGTGACCGAGCCGCTGAGCACGTGCATGCTGTGTGCAGTGTTGGGCGTCTTATTTTTCTCATATAGCACACTGAAGCCCTCTCCATTTCATACGGCAGCAAAGAGACCTTTCTCATTTCTCTTTGGAGCTGCATTGTACTTCACTATATAAACCACACATTCCTGCTGGATACTTAGTGTTTCCAAGATTTGTCATTACAAACCACACTGCAGTGATTAATTATGTGAATGTGGCATTTTGTATTTCAGTAGTTGCCTTAGCTCAGGCTTGCATAATAAAATAGCGTAGACTGGGTGGTTTAAACAACAGAAATTTATTTTCTCATAGTTCAGGAGGCTGGAAGTCTGAGGGTGTCAGGATGGTGGGCGTACATACTGCTCGCCTGGCTTCTTGCTGTGTACTTTTATGGTAGGGAGAGACAGCATACTTTCTGGTGTCTCTTCTTACAAAGGAACTAATCCTTTCACGAGGGCCTTACCCTCGTGACTTCTCCATGATCTCCCGAAAGCCCCATGTCCAAGTACCATCTCTTGGGAAGTTAGAGCATCAACATACACATTTTGAGGGGTGGGGTGGAGACACAGTTCAATCCATAGCAGCAGGTATATCTTAAATTCCTGGAAATGGGATTGCTAACATCAGAGTATAGTACATCTGTAATTCATTGTATATTATATTCTATTCTTGGATCTTTGATCCACTTGGAGTTTATCCTGATAGGTGATGTGAAGGATGGATGCAATTTTTATTTTTTCAAATGGCTACCCTGTTGTCTTCAGCTCGTCTACTGCAATGACTTTCTTACCCCACTGCATTGAGATTTTTGACTTTATCACTTACTAAATCCTTCATATGTATTTGGGTCTATTTTTATTCTGCTACATTGGCCTGTTTTATCTGTTCATGTTCCAGCTATACCAATTAAATCATTGACACTTCAGAATGTTTTAATACCTAATTGGTGGTGATCATCTCTCATTCCCTGAATTTTCTTGATTGTTCCTGCTTATGCACCTATATGAATTTTATTTAAGTATTTATTATGGAAAGCTTCAAACATATACATACATACATATATATATATAAATAAAAGAATCATCAAGTATCTATTACCCAGTTTCAGTGATTATCAATATTTTCTCTGTGTCTCACCTGTTCCCCCTTCCTCTTATTTTTTGATGTATTTACAGCTGTCTCACGTATCATTTCATCCTTAAGTTACTTCAGTATATGCCTCTAAGATAGGTAAGACCAAAAAATTAAAACCACGTCATCCTATCTAGTACAGTTAGTTCCAGTTCATAAGCTAGTAACCTAATACTACCCAAACCTGGTTTAGTTTTCTTTGATTTTTTTCTAAAATGTGGTTTTATAGTTTGTTCAAATAAGGATTCATGTACAGTCCTCACACTGCATTTGGTGGATTCGTCTCTTGAATTTTCAGTTTGTAATGGCCTCTGCTCCCCAACTGCCATGTGTTGCATAAATATTTCAGTCTTTCTTTTCTTAAATAATTTCATATTTTTCTTCACTGAGTACTTCAGGTCTCGTTTCACATTCTGTTGCTATCAGAATATCACCCACTGTTACCTGAGTATTACCCACTGTTATCTTACTATCTGAATAGCATCTCTGTTCATATTTTGTGTTCTTCTGGTACTGTGATTGCACCTTATGTCTTTTAGCTTATTGTACCTTTTTCAGTAGGCTGTGTTCTTTCATGTGTGGCAACATTTCTTTTTCTTTTGGCTGTGCCTCAGGGCTTGCGCGATCTTAGTTCCCTTACCCAGGTTTGAACTTGGGGCCACAGCAGTGAAAGTGCAGAGTCCCAACCCGTGGATCACCAGTATCTCCTGTGGCAACATTTTCTTTGGTGAATTTTGCTTATCTGTTGAAAAGTTAGACTGCTCATTTTCACCCTTTTCCTCGTGGTTTCTTTGTGTTGAGGCAGATGGAATGCCTTTTGGTTACTTCTGTTTGAATGAGCTTGATTTTAGTTGACGAGGTTCCTGGGTGGGGGAACACTGAGTATCTTTCCAAGCCTTCTTGTGCAGGGCCCTTCCCCTCTGGGTCTCAAAGCCTGGTGTGGGAAGGATTCCGCTTCGGTGCCTTTGCTTTTCCAGGTGGTTTATCTGCTGTAACAGTGTGTATTTTGTGGACGTTTTCTGAGTGCTCATCCCTTTTCCTCCTCCCCACTTTTCTGCCTTCTTTTCTTCTTACCCAGTATCCCTGTTCTTGTCGTTATCTGCCTTGTTTGGACGAGGCCCCTCAGTATTCCGTTTTTCCTTTGACCTTTGTGTGGCTCCAGGAGGCCCTTTGGCTTTTCCTTTATCATCAGCTGGCAGCTGTCACCTCATTGTATTTCATTGTTCTCAGATTTGCTTAACTGAGCACTTTCCCCTCAGGGTGGGCCCTTAGCCTTCCCTTATTTCTTCTGCTCTGCTGCTCCTAATACCAATTTTGCTATTTAGGAGTGTTTGATCACATTTACAAGTCAAATTTGATGTACAGATTTAAAAAGTGGTTTAAATATGTGTGTTTTCCCATCTCCTAGTTTACACAAAAGATGTAGCTTTTGTTTGTTTTGGTTATCCTTATTTCTGTTTCATATTAATCTTGCACAGATAATTTTAAGATTTCTTTGCATTGCTAGTAACTGGGTTGTTATTTTTTGGTTATCTTTCCAGATTGGTGGTAGTTTATCTGTACTTTTTATGTTGATTTTGTATCTAAACTACCTTTTACTTAGAATAGTTGGTTCTTTTAGATTTTTCTGGCATGCAAATATATCA